>JAFIRS010002961.1:0-167506 GCA_018342105.1 Gonioctena quinquepunctata
CCCCTAACAAATATATAATAAAATTCTTAACCTACAACCACTATATTTTATTTTTCTATAAACGATTGAGCCAATGCGGCTTCCACACATATCTCAGACCTCCGTGAAGACTCTCGATACCGATAAATATCCCCAAGATAGTCGCCCCCCATAACAGACATCTAAAATTCCCTAACTATAGTCGCCATATTTTTCTATATATGGTTGGCCCCAATGGGGCTTCCAGTTGACACAGGCCTCCGTGGCAGACTCCATATACCGCTGAAGAATCCAGTCGTTACCCCCATGACGGCCATCTTGAAATTCTTAACCTACAACCGCCATATTTTTTTATATGGTTGGGCCCATAACGCCCGAGACATCCCACCTACGTGGCAGCCTCAGATACCGCTGAAGAACCCAGTCGTTACCCCCATAGCAGACATCTTGAATTTCCTAACCTACAGCCGCCATATTCTTTCTATATACATCGTTGGGCCCCATATTACCTCCAGCTATCTTCAACCTGTCTCAGACCTCCGTGGTAGTCTACCGATGTCAATAAACACCCCAGACCCCATATAACAAACATCTTGAAATTCTAACCTACACCTGCCATTTTTTTTTTTTCCAATTATAGGCGGCCATGTTTTTTTTCTCTTAGCGCAGGCCATGTTTTTTTTTTCTATATATGGTTGGGCCCCAAAACGATCCCCCGTTCCCAACTGTCTCAGACCTCAGTGACAGGGCCCAAACCAGTAGCGGTGCCATGTGGCGGGAGTAACCGGAGAGCGTGTGGAGCTATACCATTTCTGGCCCAGATGGAAGTGGGCCAGTAATGGTATAGCATATCTACTAGCTCCCTCAAATAAGTCCCCGAAACGGGGCGATCGGGAAACCTCTCATTAAAAATGTGTTCTGCTGCATGAATATTTTGTCAAGTTTCACCAAGAATTAGGATCGCTGCTACTTCATCACCTAAAGCACGTACCATTTCGCTTCTTGAAGCACTTAAACGTTCGGCTCACAACAGTTTAACAAATTATTAAAATGTACAAAAATATTAAAAGTACCAAAAGCTGCTAAAACATTCGATCAACAATACACAAATTATTAAAAGTACAAAAACTTGGACAATTACAAAAACGTCGAACTAGGGAGACTTACAAAAACGTCAGTTTATTTGACAACTATCCAGAGGCGGAACTTGAATTTCGAATTTCAGTATTAACTGATTTAATTCATCACAGCTTTTCATTTTTTAAAAGCGAGTTGCCAAAACTGCCATAAACACAAGCAAAATTAGTATCATTGAATAGGTTTTTTCGATACCTTTTAAAAGAGGTGTCGCTTGCCGTAGGGTTCCATTCAAAATTATTGGTCACAATGGCCTTGTGACGTCATTTTTGACGAATTCGTTCTATCATCTCTAGTAGGGAAGTTTACAACCTTCAATATTCAGTTTCCAAATTTCACTTGTTTATGTATAATCGTTCCAAAAATGAGAGGGGGAGCGGACTTTTGGGAAGCACTGTATAGATATTTATACCTTGGAGAAAAACACATTTTTGACGATAATAGATAGTTCTTCGAAATACGCATATCATTTGCCATTTTTGTCTGGCACTGATGCACCGAATAATCTCTTGACATTTTTCTCACATCACGGTGTACCTCTTCGAATTATTGTAGATAATGGCTCTGAATTCAAAAATTCCGTTATTGAGGAACTATTGAAATTGCACAAGGTCAACGTTCATTTTATTTCCCCAAATCATCCGCAATCGAACGGGCAAATGGAAAGACTCCACTTAACTATTACTGAACATATCAGACTTCTCAATACCAGGGGGTTCTCAAAAACACCCCCTCAAATGAAAATGATTCACGCTTTTCTCGCATATAACCACTCAATACATTCAGCTACAAAATTGAAACCAATCGATATAATCAATGGCCATATAACTAACGAAAACCCATTCAATATTGACTTAGAAAATATTTTGATCAACGATTATACGTACGAACACAAAGAACGAACTAAATTACTTCACTCATAGATAAACGAAAATCTCAAAAAACGAAAAGAAGAAGTCTTTTCAAAATCAAACAAAAATCGCGATAATCCAGAACTTTCCGAAACAAATCCGAAAGCCTTTGTAAAGAAACACATGAGACAGAAACATGCAAATACATTTGAAAAACCCGATATCTATACAAAAACAGACGAAAACAGAAAGACTGTTTTCACAAACATGAAAAAGTACACAGGGATAACCTGAAAAGACCCCGAAAGAAAAGCTACACCTTCAGTAAATAGTTTTTCTATCTATTTCAGACTACCACTTGTTGTTGGACTTCAAGAAAAAATTATCCTGAAGAACTTGGAAAACAACCCTGGTATGATACCCTTGAAATTAGGAACCGCCAAAATTCAAGAATACCACCACACGCTAATTCATTACTATGACTTGAATCCAATAATTATCGAAGTCAATAAATTACACCGTCAACATGGACAAATTTAAGAAGCGCTCAGTATCAACAATGACTCATAAACAGACACTGAAAATCACATAAAAAATTTGAATATAACGAAAGTAAATACTGAAAACAAACTGAAAGAAATTATTCCACATCCTGAAACAATGAAAAGAGGATTGATAAATGGAATAGAATCAATATTTGAATCGTTTACAGGAAACCTCGACGCAGAAGACGGCGAACGTTACGAAAAGCTAATTAGAGTAGGTACTTCACGGAAACCAAAAGGAATTGGCTTCTATTGTTCTGAAGCAAAATTCAATTTCAATAGATCTGATCAATAAATTCAATCAAACCATTCAGCAAATATCCCATAACGAAAAATTTCTTCAATCAAAAATATATCACATTGCCGCTATAATCCAGAAGAAAACCTACAATGAAAATAAAGCATGCGTTCACGATATTGTCAATCAACTGATAGTTATGTACGAAATTATCAATTTAGCATTACAGGATATCGAAACTCTTCAACCTTTGCTAAACTAAATAAATATTATGCATCCTAGTATAATAACTATCACTGATCTCTCTACAGAATTGTCAAAATCAGGAAAAAGCATTGCAATCAATCAATTTCGTTTTGGAATCACTCTGGAAAACACCCTGAAATTCAAAAAGATAATAAATATAGAATGTTCCATATTGAACAATAAAATAAGCTATCTACTTCATGTCCCAATCACATATCCCTACATTTTCGATTATAGCCATTTATATCCAATCCCCCTGTATAGTCAAAGTCAGTTCAATGCATTGATCCCAAAAAACTCATATTTGTTGAAAAACTTAGTGTACTTCACATTTCGAAGCGACATTTGTGTCAAAGTCAAACCACAATTCTATGTCTGCAACAAAATGTACATTAAGGAGATTTCTGGAGATATCTGCGAGCTGCAACTCCTGGACATGAAAGACACATCCACCTGCCAACAAATGGATGTCAAAATCACCAAGCCGATAATGAATCAACTGGACGATTCCACTCAATGGATCGCCATATTCTCGAATAAAACCACCTTCCACCTCCAATGCATAGAACAAGAAGAAATCCAAAAAATAATTGGATCCCACTTAATCGATATTCCAGTAGGCTGCAAAATCAATACCGATCAGATTAATATCGTCAATGAAAAGAAGGTAATCAATAAAAATCAAATAGTATTGATACCCGAATTGGATCTGGATCGAAATCCAATGAAGAAATCGAATATAACTTTCCATCTGGATGACACTAACTTGGAAGGACTCCAGAACCCGAAAAATCAACTAATAGCAAATAACCCTGAAACCATAGATAGTCAAGGATTTTCCCAAACACCCAGTATGTGGACTTTGGCGATCTACAAAGCAATTATTCTTTCAACCATCTACTTCATCTACAAGAAACTTTTTGCGCGAGATGTATTGCAAAGAGGGCATCTCAAGAAGCGGCACCAATGGAAGGGATGAACCTGTCCACCGTTCAACTACCCCGCTGCTCGCCGTAGTTGAATCTTCGAGGGGAAGAATTATGTCACCATCTCCAGCCACACTTGCTGACGCCAGCAGAACCACCACTCCATTCAAGATGCTGAGTAGACATTATCTCACGGGACGAGCCATCTTGGAACGATCCGGGAATTTATTCAGATTTCGCACTCAGACATAGCACCGCCCATTTTTATAATTGTATATTTCAATTATTGTAATAAAATTCTTAAAAAGCAAGTTTCGTGTCGTCGATAGTTAATTCGCAGCAGTGCATGAAAAACTATTGAGTTACCAAAAAAATCTTAAATCAACACAACAAATTTACGGAGAAACATGTCTGTAGTCTCAACGGCAACATTTATGTGAAGTATAATGAATATATGCATCGAATACAGCAGGGAAGTGACCTACGTATCACATAGGTACATTCCATCTTCTTTTTTAGGATGCACTTGAACTATTTCGCAATGTCTTTTAGCTAGTGAAATACGAATTCATCTTATTTTTTCTTATGTTCATTTTTCGATTCGATTATTTGAAATGTGATCCAAAAATAATATGTTTGCACTGCTATAATTATTGTATTTGGATTCAAGTTTCGTTATGGAGGATTTTTTCATTCTCCTAAAAAAAACTCCATACATGTATATATGAATGCAATATTTTTCTTTTTGTACGCGATAGTCTGTGACTTATAATTTATAGTCATTACTTTTTTTCACAAGAAATATATTCGAATATTTCGGAACTGATAACTGCATGATTTATGTTGATTTTTTGGTTATATATTCAAGTTAAGTTTAACTATTTAGTGTATTATTTATCTTCTTCATTATCTGTATTTCATTTTTTCTTATGTCCAAGTCTTCTCAACTACAACCTTCGGCAATGAGTAACAACTGAAACAAAAAATGAAATTGAAAATATCTCATTTCAATACGAGATCACTGGTGGCAAATTTTTTGGGGTTCAAAAATGGAGTTATTGATGCAGATTGTGATATTGCAGGGGTTCCGAGTAATACTGTTAATCTGAACCACTATACCTTCATCCATCGAAATCGTCCTACCAGGGGCGGAGGTGTGGGCTTATATATTAGAAATAACTTCAAGTTTTATTTTCTCTTTGGTGATTGTAATGACTATGTAGACTTTATATGGGTCAATTCATTTAGCGTATGGCTAACATGTATTTAGTTTTCGAGAGAAATGTCACAAATTCAAATTCACATAATATGACAGAGGATACAATAGTACAGACACCTCAGTGAATTCTTTGTGGTCGAAATTATGGGTCGAAATCGTCATAGATGAATTCACGGTAGCTATGGGAAATGTTTATAGACCTCCAAATTCCATGGAATTTATGGACTGCATTGGGGATATATTTTCGAATATTTTTTCAAATTTCAATAATGTCATATGTGTCGGTGATTGGATATGTTGGATATTACTCCTTATGTTACCCAACAGTTCAGCTCTGTATCCGGAGTCATTCGGATCCCTTCAAGTTATCAATGAAGCTACTAGAATAATAAACTCATATATAACTCTTATCGATATGATCATCACAAACTTCAGATCCGATGGATATCCCTCTTGGGTGGGAAACATCCAAGTATCAATAAACGTTTAATTTTTGAATAGCCAATTTCGAAATGAGCACTTGATATAAAGAAAACTACTCCGCAACAATATTAGTGATCTTATCAATATTCATGCTCCCAAATGAACTTCCACTGCTAGAAACAAAAAACATGCACCTTGGATCACTGATACCATCAGAACCATGCAGAAAATTAGGAATGTAGCCCTTCATAAATTTCAAAAAAGTAAACATACACAACTGGTTTTATTATATACAAAACAAATGAACATGAAAATAGATCGAACTCTGGGTATTGGTGACTTATCTTGGGAAAATTCAAGTTTCAATTAGGTTTGTTTTAACCAATAGATATTGAACATTTCGAAACTTCTCTTTCTACTTTCCTCATCGAGGATATTTTGAGGGTTCTTCGTGCTGGTGAGTGCCGATTGATTTTCCTCAGGAAAATAATCCTTCATCGTATCAAACAATGTGACGGAGTTACTATTTTTCCGTTTGAATAAAGCAATCCTAAGCCCTAAATATAATTGAAACCGACTATATGTTATTAAAAACTGTAGATAAATAATTCGTTCAGGATAAGCTTACCTAGACCAATATATTCATAAGTATAAGTATTAGATAACGCCGCTAAAAGTATTAGATAACGCCGCGCCGTGAACATTAAACAGTACGCGTGAACCTGCCGGGTGGGGTTTACGCGTACTGTCATGACAAATTGAATCAACAGCGTCAGGTCTGCGCCGGACCAGAATGATATCAGAGGAGATAATAATTTGGAAACCCTACGACACAGTTTATAGCTAAAGAAGCAGTTAGCTCACTTGGCCCAAATGCATGTTCCAAGGTAACATCCACTCCAGGGAAAGAATTCAGGATGCGCAGAAGACTGTACGCGATTATCGCTCTTCGAAGTATCCGGAAAATGTCAGTATTAATAACACAGTAACACGCGGTATGCGCGAGGGATAAAAATCAGAGTTGCGCAGTGTACAAACGGGAACATAAAGATCAAAGTGCCGACGCCAAGTGAGCTGACTGCTTCTTTAGCTATATAAACTGTGCCAACGAGATGAAATTGATATAATCAGTTTTGCTCCAGACCAGCAGCCGTCAACCACGCCGTCCACCGCTAACCGAAGCCTGACGTCACGATCCAGGTACGTCACTACTCGGCAATCGTCTTTCAATTACGCTGTTGAAACATATTTCTTTATCTCTGTTGGCCGTGATGGGAGAACAGAATCAGCTGTTATCTGAATCAATGATAACTTCCTGGACTCCCTCTCTGACAAGTTATCAGAGTTAGTTTCAGCGAAACTTTCTGAAAAAGTTGGTGAATTCGAAAACAAACTAGATAAAATGAATGAACGTTCAAAGCACATCGAGATGAGATATCACTTTGTTCGTGGAAAATACCAGGAGGGCGTCATTAAAATTGAACAGACAGAAACAAATCGCCGATATTATGACGAAACCTTTACTTCGTATACGTTTCGAAATGCTGAGGAACTTATCAGAAATCATTCGACTAGGAGAAGACTGAAGAATGAAGGAGGTTAAACCAGTTATTTTGATAAGGAAGTGTTGAAATATCAAAATAGCTGGAATGTAATTACGAATATTATGTTTTGTTTACTTGTCAATAAAATAATTTGTCTTGAATCCTTGAATCACTGTCACAAAAGTTTTATTTAAACCATAATAGTTTGCATTCTGTTCTACACAATGTTAAAAAAAATTATTAAAAGAATTTTAAGAAATATGAACACTGGTTTCCTCTATACTGGGTGTACTGTAACATAAGTGTTACATATGACGTATGTGGTATGGTTAAATTCAGAAAAATATGAGCTTTCAATTTTTGATATGAAAATATACCTTTTTGATTGAAAAACAATCGATGACGTCATATCTTGTAAGGTGGTGGGGGAAAAATATAAAAAAAGGTGGGAAACTAAAATACAAAATCGACCTTTACCTCCGAAAATGATTAACTCGTAAGATAATGGAGCGTTTCCACACTTTATGAACGCACTGTATGTGTACTTACCTACTAGATTACCACACTTTCTGTACCTTAGATATGCATAATCTTATCAATCTGCTTTACCATAAGATAAGAATATTTAACTATTTTAATATTTTTATCAATGTATTATCTTTTGATACTTGTACCATATATTGTAACTATTTCAATATTTTATCAATTTTTTCGATATTTGTATCATTGTATCTTGGATCCGCACTTGATTTATATTATTCTTCTGGATCAGCTCAATCATTGTTACATATTAATTTATCCACTAGTATTTTAATTGTGTATCTTTTTATATTTCGGGGCAATAAATTTAAAATTTGAAATAATCAATAAATATGATTTATTTACTTGGTGGCTTCATCAAGAGAGTAGTTTCATCGGTATAGTCCACAAGTAAATAACTACTACTTAGGCAAATGAAATCAACTCCTCTTTTCCGAAACGAGTGGTCCATATCTACAAATATCAGCAATGTCGAATGCAACTTCCATTCGCTCCCGTTTTCAGAAGTTGAAGTACACTTATATTCACTGTGCTGTGTAAATTCCATTTATGTATCTCATTTCGGAAATTTATGGAGGGCAAGTCTAGTATTGGTTGAAAGTCAGTTAATTAAATTGAATTTAGTCCCCTCGACCGCTCCACGTCGTCCGTTGAAACGTACAGTGCTATCACAAAACATGTCATATTGTTATGTTTGCAATGAATTAATTGAAGTTGATTTGAGTCGACACTTTTTATGGCGGTAATATTGATATAACGTACATTTGATTTTCAATTACACATAAACAAGCGTTGATCGCGTATAATCAATTGTTTCAAGAAACTATAACTAGGAAATTGGATTCAAATTACTTTTCTTTTGTCAAGCCTGCTTCTCAGTTTCTTGTTCAGCAATGCCCCAATTTTCGAAGGATTGTTTTATAACTGAAGTCTCGATAACGTTTTGTACAAATAAACTAAAGATTCAACTAATATTCTATTGAGTTTGGTCAACAATTCATTTTGTTTTCCTGATTCATAATCTAATCTGAATTGGTTTATACTTAACAATAGTGAAAAATGTAAGACAGCGATTAATTAATTTCAAACCATCGGATGAAAAACTCGATGGATACATTTGAAAAATATCGTAAAAGGGCCCAGAGACGATGTAATTTGTTGTACAACCGATCGTACAATAGGTTGCACTATAAATCGTACAGACAGATCGTGGAGAGTTTTGACCACAGACGTAAAAAGAATTCAAGCGATCGGTTGTACAACTAATCTTGTATATTTTAATTGTTCACCATGGCACCGACTGTTTCAAAAAAGGAAATAGCTGCAGTAGTAGTCGCGTTGTTCTCGTTTGAGACCAATAATAATGTGAAAAAAAAGTGTGGTGTAAAAAATGGTTTCTGCACAGTTATATGTATTCACACATGAATTTACTCAACGAACTGCGCTCCACAAAACCAACAGATTTTGAGAATTATCCACGAATGGACGACAATGGACTCCATTTTAGTGGACAATCTCACTACACGATGTTAATTTTGAAATGAAATTGTATCAACAAGTCACCAAATAGATACACACGTTCAAACTTGTATATCCAACCGAGTTGTACGACATATTTTCAAACATGCTAAATTTTCATACGACTCGACCGCGTTGTACGATTGCTTGAACGATAACGCCACACACGTTGCAATCGTCGTTCAAACGGTTGGACCAACCAAGATTCTACAACTTGAAGAAAACAAATACAGTTCCAATGAAAAAAAAGTATCAAAGGTGTCCCGCAAGGCTCTGTGCTTGGCCCCATTTCATTTGTGCTATACATAAATGATCTGGATAAATTATTTGATGGAAATTCATGCATTCTATATGTAGACGATATTTCTATTGTTGCTAGTGATAAGAGCTATAACATCCTGAATAATAACTGTTCAGACATAGTGAATCGTACTATAGATTGGTGCTCTAAAAACAATTTATATCTGAATCCAAATAAAACTCAAATTATGAGATTCCATAACAGACAGAAATATGCGCAACCACTGTAAATTAGTATACGTAACAGTAATGAATCTTTGGTTCAGTCCGATTCGGTCAGGTTTTTGGAAGCAATGTTGGATTACACCTCAAACTGAAGAACTCATTGTGAGTTTTTTATACGTCAATTGAATTCAATATGTTCTTTGTTTGGAAACGTGGAACCAGTCTCAACCTCAAAACAACTAGTTATACTGTACTACGCTCAAGTAGAGTCTTGCTTGGGATATGGTCTCCTATTTTGGAGAAATTGGTCCTTAGGTACTCACGTATTTACAGCACAGAAAATACTTGTGAGGATTATTGCTGCTAGCTCCTGTAAACCTCCATTTGGAGAATACAAGATTTTGCTTTTGGTATGTCTATTTATTTTTGAAATGTATGTGTATGTATTCAAAAATAGAACATTATTCCTGACCAATGGTTGTATATGTGAGAAATCAACTCGACAGAATAAAAATCGTTATATTCCATTCTGTAAATATAACGTGATACTAAATACACCAAGATATTTGGCACCAAAAATCATCAATATCTTACCTGAAGATTTAAAAAAAAATCAGTCTGAGGGACTTTTTAAGAAAAATCTCAAAAATTACCTACTTGATAAATGTTTTTATGTTTTAACGGACTTCATGACTTGAACAATATGTCTGTAAATTTATTAACTATGATCGATGGATTTATGTACTTTCATTGTCAGATGTACCTGTAAGGACTTCTCCAAAGATATCAGTTTTTAGTTTTTTCGTTTTGTTGTTTGACATTTTCTATACGATTTTGTCTATGGAATTAAGGATATATCTATCTATCTATCTCTCTAACCCTCAAAAAACCGCAATATAAGCTTTCACCAAACAGACAGTACTGAGAGGACTCAAGCCACCAGTTCTGAACGGGCTAGAAATTTTACTTGCGCAAGAGGCAACAAACGTGGGGATAATCTTTGACCACAAGCTGACATGGCATCAACACCAACAAAAAATAATTCAAAAAGCACGGTAGTCCTCAAAAAAATAATGTATGTGAAAAACTGGAGGCTACAACCAAAAATGATCGTTTGACTATATAGCAAGGTCATCAGACCTATGATAGCATACGGTTCGGTGACATGATGGCCAAAGACTTAGCTGGCTGTCTCCACCGTCGTTTGGCAGAAACAGGTAGCTTTAAGAGGGCAGCTGATATTATTGGGAGACCACGAGCAGTCCGAACTCCAGAATTGGAAAAAGCTGTTTTGAACGCTCTCGAGGAGAATCCAGAAACAAGTACAAAAATAATTGCTGAAGCTCTCAATTCTACTCAGTCCACAGTTTGGAAAATTATCCACGATCAACAATTTCATCCATACCATATTTAAAGGGTACAAGCTCTTTTGCCACGAGACTATCCCCAACGCATTACTATGTGTCAGTGGTTTTTGAGGAAATTGGCTGGAAATCCTCAATTTCTGAGATATGTACTCTTCACGGACGAGGCAAACTTCTCCTGAAATGCTTTCACAAACTTTCATAACAACCATGTTTGGGCTCTGAAAAATCTGCACGCAGTTAGTGAAAGATATTATCAGTATCAGTTCGGTAGGGGTGTAGAAGAACCTAACCAGGCGTGGGCACCAAAGTCCTCAGATCTAAACCCGCTAGATTTTCATTTTTGGGGACATTTCAAGTCACTAGTTCATAAAACTCCAGTAGCGAACGGAGAAGATCTAAGAAACCGAATAGTAGACGCATATGAAACATTAAGAAACGCACCAATAATTTTTGAGCGGGTACGAGCTTCAATGACTAGAATGCCTGTATCTTCACTGAAGGTGGACACTGAACAATTCATGTGAATACAATTTCGTTTCCTTTATTTTATTTTATTAAATATATTCAATTTTTTTTTTCAAATAAAATGATGATATTTCTTGCAAATTTTATTAAAACAAATACAGAGTTTGCATCCTTGATACAAAAATAACTATTTCAAAAGAGAAAAAATAAATAGAATAGGTGGCGCCCCCTACGGAAGAACAAAACTACTTACTGAAACGTCAAATTCATTTCCTGATCATTCTTGTGAAAAATGCAAAATAAGGGTAATAACTTCAACACGCATCGATTATCAAATAATCGACTTGAAATTTTCAAGTCCAAATATCTACAAAACGGTTGCTTATAGCGACTTGTAACAAATGTAGCTTTTTTACGAAGATATGATGGAGCAATTGATTTTTCTACTGAAAAATGTGCTAGAAGTATGCTCAAAAAAGTTATGGATCCTAAAAAAAGAAAAAGACGTATAGGTGGCGCCCCCTACGAGTGAGGGCAATGATGACATCAGGTTTAAATTAGACACCCCGAAAAATCCCTCAATATCAATTTTCGTTCAATTGGGGTCATTATTTCGAAAGTTATTTGAAAAAACGAAAAAATAAAATAAAACTTCCACACCCTGAATCTTGGAAACGAAGCGTTTCCGGACATATATTTATTTGAACAATTCATATTAGAATATTGTGAGGAATCTCCCCCTGGAGTCTGTCAAAGTACTTCTGACTCACCCTGTACATACAATTCTCTCACCTTTTCCCACAAGTATTTGGTGTTGCTGGAATTTCTTTCTATTTGTTGTTTATAGTATCCATATTTCGCCGTTTTTATAAGATTCGTTACTTTATTTTTGTATATTTTGTATTGATCTTGTAGTGAGTGATTATCTGGGTTCCTCTGTAGGTGTCTAAACGTATAATTTTTCTCATTTATTGATTGAATAAAAAAAATCATATGTTCAGACACCTACAGAAAAACCCAAATAATCACTCACTGTATACATCATTAGAGTTGAGGAACCAGTTACAAAATTGTACGTTTTTAGAATTAATTTTCTCAGAGATCAATGCATCAAATTCCAGAATTTCCACAACACAGAATGGAGAATCAAAATAGTTTTTGTTAGAGACACCGTATGTCTGCCTTCCCAATTCAAAATGAATTCATTCCATATATTTGGACCGAACTGCATGTACTTATCTTCCATCAGGATCCATACTGGAAGCATCGCCACAATACATTATCTCAATTGAATTCCCGTGCAATATCAATTCTGGTAGTCTCTATTAGTGTATTCAGATAACAATGTATTCATTATAAATACATTGAAATCCTAGCGAAATTATGTTCATTGTCTATGATGATAGTGACATGCTTTCAATTATTGTGTTGTGAAATCTATAATCATAATCTGTCGATATTTCCATTCGAAACACTTGTCATCATATAACAGATGATAGTCCAGGCTGTTCAGTATCGTTGAGAGTATATAATGTGTCCCAAGAAGTATATATTTGGAATTCGAAGAGCTTATTTTCTAGAATCAATTTCAGTTTGTAATGATGGAACATGATCTGATGATGGAATATGTTCTACTAATATTCAGTTGCTTGAGGAATTTCAAAGAGCTGACAGTTATTTATTGCCTTGCTTATTTCGATATTTCATCATGATTAGATTTTTCCTCATTGCATCCAAAAACTATATGACTCCGAGGGACACACTTTTTCTCAGAATATACACCATCAAACTGTGCCAATGTCAGAATATCTTTTTTTGAAACGGTAGTTCATCAGAATAATAATAATAATAAAAATTATTAATCATTTTTGGTAAAGTGTGTACATAAGGTAAGTCATATGAAGCACAAAGATATGTGTAATTTGAAATTATATTAAATCAAAAACATATTAAAAACATGATTACAGCAAGTATATGTGAAATTAGAACCATAATTACAGCAAGAGACAACATCACACAGGATACATATTTGAAAGTATAAATCACACTGAAAACATCTGATTATTCTTGATGAGCATAATGAGATTTTCAGTCAGCTACCGTATTGTTCTATTGATACATATTCTGTCACTGACAAGTTATATATATGAATAGAGAGAGAGATAAAGAGAGATGTACACGACGGTCATTGTGAAGCATATGAACGAGACGCAGTTGAGCCCGGAGTAACCTTATTAGTTCCAAAATCGGGCTCAGCAAAGTATTACCCTGTATCAGAATTGAATGCAGGTCATTTCCCCACGTTTAAGATCGGGACACACAATATACCATTCCCATAACCATTATACGCGATGTAGTTCTTTGGTTCGAACTGTAGAGGGCGCTTTTCGTATATAGGGATATACACTGCAGAATTAAATACTTCGTTGTAGAGCCCACAAATTTTTTAGGCGTTCCAGCCCTAAATTTGGCAACATCGCAATCGCTGCCATCATGCATGTAATATAAATGAATTGCTGGATCCCTGATCTATCCTAGCGCAAGGAGTAGTTCGACGATTTATACTTCGAAAAAAGTGTAACTCAAAGGCGTGTCGAGCGAACCTATTCGTAGACCAATAATTCAATATAAAAAAATATTTTTCGTTAATTTTTGAGATTGAGGAATTCGAAATTGAGATAGCTACAATATTTGAAGGTATATTCACCAATTTTTTTCTTCAAGGGGATTTTGTGCGATCAATCCATCTACATAAAGGATGGTTAGAAAAAAGCACAAAATAATCAATATTGGCTAAAAAGCCTTATTCTTCAGTTTTCACCGTAGATTTAATTTATGTGCCTCAACCCATGAAAAACTATTCACAGTGATATATAGGGGAGACCGTCTACCGAAAATATTGGGCAAATATATCACATTGCATGCGGGTTCAGATGAGTCTGTTGAGAAAAAAGATTCTGCATTGTGCACAGGGAATATTCATTGGCTTCGAATTGCGGAAAAATACATGCGTATTAATTTCCGGTTCATCAATTTCCATTTTCAATCCTAGAAACCTGCTACATCGACAATATTGAAGGAATAACTCGACAATATGCATCTTTTTGTTGGTAATTCAAAAATCTGGTTGAATTTTTAGTGGAATCATATGGGTACCATTGAAAGAATTATTTGTTCTCTACAAAATCTGATTTTGTTATTCTTGATGAAGGTGATTCCCTGTTTTATTTGGATGATTAAGAATATTAATATAATATAATATAATAAATGACAAATAATTCAAATACTCAGTAGTATATATTTCGTCCAATTGAATTAAAAATGCAGAAATATATGATGAATAAAATTATCGCGGAAAAGCTAGTTCCACGAACAATTGGAGATAACAAAATTGAGCATCTCAGGAAAGTTGGCAATTTTTTTTTGTGCATGTTTTTCGACATTGGATATCTTTTGATATGGGAAACGAATCAGAACCAAACGAAAACTGAACTATTCACTGATGAGTACTCAATATTTTTTTGGGGTATTCCAATCACATGAAACCATCATTTTACTTGGCATAAAACCTAAAAAATCCGTATTTTAAACAATTTTTATTTCTATGGAAAACTGTCTAGAACTGTAGTCAGAGATGAATAATCAACGGCAAATTTTATGTGAGCAGCAGTTCGTAGATTGATTTTTTTTTTCTATGGGAAAGTTTTTTATTATCTTTTGAGTGTTGATATAAATGAAATATTGAACAGAAGTTTCTTATCCACTTCTTTTCTATCTAACTTCCAAATTAATATTCATAACTCCGAAATTCCAGAATGGAATATCAATTTCATGAATATATGAGATATTAAATTTGTTGTTCCTTCTCTTCCTGCTGAAGAAGCAATCGACTATACAAAAAGCCTGAACAAAAAATTTAATGAGAGATTGGTCATATTATTCTTATTTCATATTAGACCCTGAATGGAAGTAACATTATGTTTCCATGAAGTTCTGATCGGTGTTATCCCATAAATTATTCATAAAAGTAATGTATATTATGCCGAATAGGATTCAATCATTCAGAAATACTTTCCGAAAACTCGGACCTAAAACAGTAATAGGTATGAAAGTGGAAATATTGTGTCCGAAAGAAATACATGAAAGAAGGGAATTTTGTGGCATAGTGGACAAATTATTTAATTGAAGAAAGTAATAGGTATGTTTATTTGTGAAGGAGAAAAACACAAGGAGTTGAATATTTCAGTTTCTGATGACGGTACATATTTTTTTTTATTCTCAAATCTCCCGGAGAATTTTTCATCTATTGATATTTCATTGCAAAATTTTGGAGATAAATATTCGTTTGAGAGTAAAACTTGAAATCATAGAAAAACCAGTTTTGGTTCGAAATTTTCTCCTCGGAATAATTTTTTGAATGATAAAGGAAAACCTCATTGAAAAAATTTATTATAATGTGGTCCAATTAAGTCGGCACCATATGAAAAATGAATGAAATAATCAGATATCAATTTTTTGCATTTGTATAAGAGGTTCGTCGAAAAATGTTTATATTTCACAATATCGACAATCTTTATTGAGAACATTTGATCCTAATTGAAAACTACGATCAGATATCCAACATTATCCATCTACCATGAAAAAACAGATTTTATTCTTTTTACTAACTCTTCTCTGTATTGGCATTGATAATTTGTGTCTACAGATCAACATTCAATCTAGGATGCACTGACAAATTCTGTGTGGTATCAATTTGTCTACACGTTGACATATAATCTATGATGCACTGAAAAAACAAATGAATTATTGATAGCAAACGTCAAAACGCAAGTTAGAATTCATAAATCTATTACTCTATCACCCGTTGTTAAAAAAACTCCTTCATTGACTTTCAGAATTTGACTCTATTGTTAGATCATTTGATATTCTTTTCTCACTTGAAATCCCCTGAATGGGTTAATTCTTGGCGTATACAAAAAAAAAACAATTAGCACAGATAATTTTCGGGCAAAAGTCTTATATGAAATGAGTTTTCGAGTTAAATGAAATGATTTACTTATATACTTCTTGAAGAAGAATTTTTCATACGATATTAGACATTAATGGAAATTGTAGTTTTTGGTGGTGCCACTATCTTCTTGCAAATTTAAATTTTGTTGTTGTTTGAATCCGTAAAATGAGGGAGTCACGTGAATAAAAAACACATTCATTATGAATATACATTCATTGAATTTAACATTATAAAAACAATTCATAATAAAATAAGATATGTCATGAAAATAAATCAGATATGTTATAAAATGAAACGGAAGAATATTAATTCATAATATGAAATTGCTATGCTGAGAAAACTTTATATTCATTCCGGAATAAAACAATTGAGATTATATATTTGTTTTTTTGCAGTAACTCATTTTTGTTCATTACAGTTGTACAGCTTTGACGGTTATCCAACTTTTCCCTTTGTTTTGCCTTATCAGCTTCTCGATCTCACATTTCTTTGGAGCTCTTGTATGATCAATAAGATCATTGAAAAAACCAAAAGTTTTGTTTTGCTCTTCTGTCCATCTTGTTCGCTTTATTTTCTTTCTTCTGAACTGTTTTGTGACATTTCTCAACGACAATTTCTCCCCATTACTCTCTACACTCCATACCATTATATATTGCATGTTCCCCAAGTTTTTCCTTATGAATCTTACAATTTTCATAGCTATTGAAAATTCACAATTACAAATTCTCCGAATAATCTGTAGGGGGTTATAAATCTGTATGTGGCTAGGGGAAATCATTTCATTCTCTTTTCAGTACGATTTAAAATTGTACCGAACAGACATCAGACAGACAAGAAATCGAGTTTATAAAAACGTGGTAAAATCAATGATTTCAATATAAGTTCCATGGCATTAATAACAGAGAGGATATGATAAATAACATCATAACATAACGCCTAAATATTTTCGGGTGAGTTAAAGTAATATAACTCCCATTTCCTGAGCTTTCTCTCACATTCGAAGTAAAAAAAAAATCCCAATTCGTTACGACGTTTCAATATTCTAGATTGGGAAATATATCAAGGAAATATTTTTTTCAGTTATTTACTGTTGACATATTCTTCCACATAGTTTATTAAACTGTGGAGACGACTTGGATTTTCTTCCCTTACAAATCACTAGGTCCACTTCGAGAATGGACTATCTACTTCGTATTTACATGTTATATGTGTTCCACAAAAAATTTGATATCCGAGAACACTCTAACAAGTTCTTAGAACACATAGTAAGTTCACATTGAAAAGAAGTGATACCAGTGCAAAACTATTTCTCACAAAACCTCATGTTTTTCTATTGATTTTTCTCTCTAAGGCAGAACCGCTACTACACTATGTTTGAAAATGTATATTAATGAATTGATATAGTCGTGAACAAAATATTGGAGTTCGGGAGATATTTGCTCTTGATAATTAGTCTCAGAATTGTTGGCTCGTGGACAGTATGAAAAATTATTTTTAGTATAGATTCTGAACACTGTGATTTCCTACCAAGATAGATATTGATGAATTCCTCGTTTTCATTCTGGGCTGGTTATGAAAATCAATATTTTTCCTAGTTTTTTCAATTGTGTGATCTTGAGTACTCCTTGACCAATGTGGCCATTCCAGAGTTAAATCTGATTAATACATCATTCAAACAATTAATTTTGGAATATAGAAATTTATTCAGCTATTTTTGGTTTCAAAGATGAAAATTTATTTTCTCATAACTGCTGTGCTATTCATTCATTTCTATTGCACTCCTGGGAGTGTTTATCCACCCAACGAATCTGTCTTAATTTTCTTCTTCCACGCTTTTTCCCCGCCCTAGATGTCTGCACACACTTCCTCATTATTCTACCGTCTGTTCATTGCATTCTCAGATTCAACATTTCATTAAGAAAAACTGCTCGAGATAGACTTTGACCGCGTAGAATTTGTACTTTTTCTTATGTTTCTCTTTGTGTCTTCCATCTAGCTTATTCCTGTGGCTTTGCCCGCTTCCCGTTATCCTGTTTCCAGTTATACAATTCCACGTTTCCTTTGATCCCGTTTCCGGTTATCCTGGATCCCGTTATCTCGTTTGTTGAAAATGAATCTGTTTTTGTTCGATACTCATAACCAATTATTACAGGTTGATTATTTTGGGATACATTTTTTTTAATGTTATTATTTTTCCATTATTCAAACTGCAACAGTTGTTAGGTTCAGAAATTTTCAAAGTGAAATGATTGAATTTATTTTCCAAATACTGAGGAGAGTTGGTTCCAGGAAGGAGAGGACCCAGATCATGTTGTTTTCTGAATTGAAAACACTGATTATTTTCTGAGTTTTCTGGAATTTCACAGAGTTCTACTTCATGTTGCCTTTCAACTATTTGAGAAAATGGATTATCTCCTTTTCGTACAAGCCGTTTCAACTGTTGAAGTTTATTTTCGAAAGAAAACGCACTGAAGCTGTCCAATACCCCCATAAATTCAACATCATCAGCTATGTAAAGCATATTATGTATATTATGTTATAGATTTTTAGGTCCATATGAAATTTGGAAACTATCCACAAAATATTTTATCATAGTATCAGCATTATCCTTATTGGAAATGTATTTGGAGTTTGTCAAAATGACAGTTCCCACAAACGAAGACATACAATTTCTGTAATAATCTGGTGGTGAAATTGATTTCAAAAGCACAGGACCAGTATAAAACAAAAATTGTAAAAATTCTGTTGCTTTCCAACGCTTCACTTCAGAAAGTGATCTAAGTTTCCTTGAAAATTCACTACGTATGTTTTTCCTTTGTGTTTCTAAGGATTGTGAAATTCTTGATATATCACTTTGAGATAATTTACTGCCAGATTTTGTATCAAAACACCACTAATATGAGAGTTTTCTAACAGTACCTAAACAAATCAAATGCATATAGTCCAAGACAATACCAGATATCATATTGAAATTGGGTAACTTTTCTAAAAGAGATGTACCAACATGATGTTTTTCATTAATCTTTTGACGAAATCCTGCATCAGTTCTTTTGAGTAAATTGTCCATATCAGCAAAACATATTCTATTCTCACGATATTGTCATTCTTTATAACATTTTGAACAGCTATAATAGCTCGTATGTCCTGTGGTGTGAGTGATGAAAGTTTTGGCTGGTACATCACAAATGAATGCTTTTATTTTGAAAGTATCATAATAAAGAACACCCTTAATTAAACTGACAGCTTCATGTATGAACTCACTCAAAAATTCATTGGCATCTTTTGGCTTTACAAAACCATGATATATACCAATAATTCCCACTACTTTTGGATTCACATACAAATTACTAAGTATGGGATAAATCTGGCTACCAGAACTTTTTGCCAATGGTAGCCCATTTATGTTAATACATATTTCTACATTACTGAAATTTTTACCATCTATTTTCTGCAATAATTTCAAGACATATTTTTCCAAACCAAAATGATAATACTTTCTAGGAAAAATATTTTTAATAGAAGTTGTCGGGGACAATGCGAGAGAGTGCGAGCATCTGCTGGCAAGTCTTTCAATGCTGGCACTGTTTTGAGAATGCTCAACAAATTTGTCAGTGCATTGTGGGGGTTTTTTTGTGAGGTAGCCCAGTTAGATAATGAATCAGTGATGTTATGATTTGAAGTACTTGTTATTTCTCTCTATAGTTTTAGATCATTGAAATCAGCAACTCTCTCGATATTCGAATTGCCAATTAACTCAATGTCATCAATTGGTACACCTCTCTCAGGACTGAAAATTTGATGTGATTGACTACTCGTACCTGATGTACTTGCAATGTCAAGCTTCAATGCATCACACTCCTCTACTTTGAAGGGGGTCGCTATCCCAATATCAGATGTATCTGAACTTGATGGAAGAAATACATCAGTCACTGATACATTTTCCATATTCAGGGCTTGAGAATACCTCTTGACTATTCTATTTCTATAGCGTTTCGATATGCTCAGTTTTTTTTTTGTTATTATTCATATTATATTGTATCAATTGATAATTAAACTAGAATCAAACTATATACACACCTACACAGATTATTGGTGATCACATATAACAACTAACCGTACTTCTAGAAAAATAATACAAACACTTTAGTTCACATCAAAATTCAACGACCGATACCAGGCATGCAGATTCAGTTGAAGTTACGAAATTCTAAAATAGCAGTGAAGCCGCGCGTGATTGTTGAACGAACCTTCTGGCATGAACAGTCTCATCATCCAGCATCCAAAGAGGGTTGGTAATCACTAAATCACTGCACACAATTTTAGAGCAGCTATCAAAATCCAATGTGACAAATGCAAAGATGGCGTATTGGTTAAAGCAGTGTTGCCAACCAAACTTTCACGAAATCTTCAGTACAGACCTAAAAAAATCCTCACTTGTACCATTGTTTGAAGAGAATTAAACGATGCTTGTACTGACAAAGTCCTCACAATCTAATGTTCTCATTTATTGATGTATTAACATGATTATTAGTTGAAAGTATATCATATTATATTTTATGTAATTGTCTACGATTTCATCGAATAACATTCGAAATAATTGTGAAAACATGACCACCAAAAAACAACCCTAATTAAATCACAAAATGAGTGTTTATGTCACCGCTAAGTAGCGCCACAGTGGAGTAAGATATTCAGTTGTGTCCAGCCTTTATGAGTAATTGGAGGTATAAAATCATATGACCATGAGCTGAGTTTTTAGTTCAACAACTCACAGAAAATTGTTCACTTATGACGCCATCTGGTGACTTATCTTGTTAGTTAACAAGTTAACTTCGAATACGCTTGTCCATATGAGGAAATTGAATAAATTATCTCTCTCTTTCTCTTTTTCTCTCTTAGAATTCTTGGCGGTAGCTCACTTAACGTCGCTTTTCGCGAATCCGTCCGGCCCCAGCCTGGCCTTTTTATGAGGTGACATGACGTTACGACCTATGGAAAACGATTTCAGGTCCGAGACGTTCGCACATGAATTGCACCAAATAAGGACGTCCCTAGGATAATGTGTGCTATTAGGGAAATAACCTAAGCGGAATATATCATAAAATAATTTAATGTTTGTTCCCCCACATCTCTTTCCCCCCTTTTTCATATCGATCCAATATATATATATATATATATATATATATATATATATATATATATATATATCATATCACTACATCATCTGTTCTCCATAAATTAAAATCCACCTCCTTGTAAGTTAAAACATGAACATCAGATAGCAACACCTTCGATATCGAGTTTATCTACCACAATTTTTATTTGAAACAGGCAACGCAAATATTCCACAATGTCACAAAATATATAAAATGTATACCAATTGTCAATTTCAAAATGTCTTCTTCTGATCTGTCGTCCAAACAAAAAAATCCAAAGCTGTAAACTAGTTTCCGGAAATAAAAGAGAGTTTCATAATATAAAAGAAGGAAACAAAAGTGTCGCCAGTTTTTCATATTACAACCACATGCAAGTTGAGCTTTGGCAATCTCAAAATGAAAACAACAAGAAAAAAACCTCCCATCTAACCACCCGAGTAGTTTGCTATAAAAAAACTCTTATGTTACCTGAATTTGTGTTTAAAAGGTAAGAAAACAAAAAACCACTCAACCGAAAGATGTTGAGCTCCTTTTCTTTTACATTACAGAAATGAAATTATACTATCTGATGAAGCTTAGAATCCTCAAGCGAAACATTATTGAATAAAAACTTCTCAACAAAAAACTAAACCGACGAAAAAATCAACTGGAAAGCAAAAAATAAAATAAACCTTCTTAGTCTAAATGATAATTGAGCTCCTAACCTAATGTGAGTAACTGATTTTGAGTAGGCGCCAAACAAACTGGCAATTAAATTAGGTGAAGCATAAAATGATGGCAGCGAGATGCACGACTGCGTTTTGATGACTTCTTTCATAGATAATGATCTTCGATAATTGTTTGTTTGGCGCCGACTCAAAATCAGTTACTCACATTAGTTTAGAAGCTCAATTATCATTTAGACTAATTAGGTTTATTTTATTTTTTGCTTTTCAGTTGATTTTTTTGTCGGTTTAAGTTTTTGTTAAAAAGTTTTTATTTTTTACTTTTCAGTTCCGTATTTCGTCGGTTTAATTTTTTATTAAAAAGTTTTTATTTTTAAATTTTTTGTGGGTAAAATCTACCAATCACTACCTACTTGTTCTTTGATTACTTCGAAAATACTTACTTACCCACCTTACTCCAACTATTACCAGTTAAATAATATCATTATCTACTTTTACTATTTGTTGTAATATAAATTATTTTCGTTGTTCTGGTTAGTTTATTTCATAACATTGTATATCATTCCATCCTCTCATGAAATATACTGATTTTGACGCATGTGGAATAAGAATAATGTCAGTAGCGATCTGTCATTGTCAACTACGTATGTGTGTGCCAATGTTCACTAGTGAAAAATCAATTATCCCCTATTTTTCCACCCGTAAGGGTAGCTAATTCCTTCCGAAATCCAAAAATAAGGTATACCCTATCTACTAAAAAAAAAATCATCCAAATCGAAGAACCCAGTTCAAAGTTATGCCTGATAAAATCGGTTAACGAACCAGAATTCAGAGGGTGAGTGATCAATATCCTTCATTTTGCTACCCTTAGGGGTGGATTCCATCTTTAAAATTCAAATGGGACCAAATTCGAAGTACTCCCTATCCACTGAAAGAAGAATTCTCTGAATCGGACGCCTCAGTAAAAAGTTAAGCGTGATCATACATGAAAAATATGATGGAAAAAAAATATATATACGGGTCGAATTGAGAACCTCCTTCAATAATTCATCAATAACTTGAATCAACCTTTTACAAAAAAATATAATTCATTTTATTACACCCTGTATACATCTTCCATTTATAAACTCCATCTTGACTTTTCATATTACTGTCTGATGATCATACCATTTTTCTGAATTTTAATTTCATCTTATACTCAGATACTGTAAGTAATATTTTATTTTTTTAATATGTCCATCAGCAGTTGTACCATATTTTTCAGAGTGACTGAAGAAGAAATAAACTTATTTCGAGAGCTTTCACAGAAGTAAAAATAGTGTTAAATTGAAACATAGCTTCATCCCCACAAAATATTTACATTATATATATATATATATATATATATATATATAAATATATATATAAATATATATATATATATATATATATATATATATATTTATATATATATATATATTTATGTATATATATATATATATATTTATATATATATAGTGCCTGTGGCTTTCCGTTTCCCATTATCTCGTTCGGGTGCCATAATTGATTTTACAGCAAAAGTAATTTTCAAGTTAGGTTACTCACGAATTCTTCATTTGTTATAGAGAGCCAAAACACCAATGTTCATGACCGTAACTCGAAAACTAACCGAAACCCCATAAAAAAATGTTCCCCACATTTGACCCCTGTAGGGGATTAATTCCAAAAAGAAAGGCTCAAATACCAGTTTTCATGACTTCAACTGATGGTACATCCATACAAACTTCCACCCAAAATGATTTCCTAAATATGCTTTCCTATTGAAGTATTCCTGCGCTTCAAGATTTTTTTCAAATTGAGCAGTTTAGGAGCAATAATTACTACACTTCATTGAATCTGCAATACAAACTTGAATAATCTGCAATACAAACTCAATTGGAAATCAGAAATACTGCCCTAAAATGAAAATACAAATTTATAATGCTAATTCATGGATAAATTAACGAAAGAAATTTGTCATCACTAAATATGGATTTTGATAAATTGACTACAGCACATACTATTATGAAAATGTCATCAATTCGAGGTATCAAAGAATATGGTAATGGTTTGCCAAAAATCCCAAGTTTTCATTCGCTGATTGACTCTTTTAATGTGAACTCTTGCCCTTGCAATTTTGGCGTTTAATAAAGCTTCTTCTTTGGAAAATTGTGATTCATTCTTTAGAAAAGGTACATTCATCTGTAATATTTGTTATCATAAAACCTTTGTCTTTCATTGAGTGATCTTTAAAAGTTTTCAACTTCCCAACTATTCCACTTCGTCCAAATATTTCCTTATCAGAACTCCTTCCACCATAAGCTTTACTAATATATGTAATGAGACCACCAGGAGTGACTGCTGTCATGATTTTAATAGTATGCCCCTTTTTATATAGAGACTAAGTTCTCAATCTACAACAGAAACAACTCTGTTCAACTGGTATCACGGTACAGTCAATAACTGCTCTGACATTCTGAAAAGGAGCGAAATATTTTGGCATATTTTCTGATATCTCATCCTTAGTTGGCTAAGTAATTGTTGTTTTCAAAATTGTTGCCAATATAATCAACGTTTCATGGAATATAATTCTACATATTTGCTTACTCATGTTGAGAAGAACTGATAGGACAACATACCTCATATCTGTTTTCAATTCAATGAATGTAAAAATAATGGATTCTCTTAATGAAAGTTTATGCTTACCCCATCGGTTCAAAAGATGTTAAACCAGTCATTGTAGTCAGTTATTTCTTTTCTGACTGCTTCTTCCAGAAGTGGTCCTCTCTTCACTGGGTCAGTTGAGAGGGCTTCAGATGCTCCTGAAGTTGTTTCAGCCAGAACTCCTTCCTCAGTTTTACATTTTGCTGTTTTATATGTCCTAGAAGCTGTTACTCTTACAAACCGTAACTCATACCAAGTAGAACATTTCGACTGGTTTCTGGTTATTTTTTCAACAGTTTCACATGACGAATCAGTAATTTGTTCAGTCATGAACTCAATGAATTCATTGGAATTCTTGTTTTGAAAATTGAGGGGCCAATTGGTATATGGCAAGATTTTCAAATGGTGTATTTTCGAAAAATGAAAATATTTCCCCAGTTCCTGATAAACTCTTCACTTTATTCAGAAGTTCGCCTTGCCTGTCTCTTAATTCAGGGATTTTTCTGTTCGTTAGTTCCTTCAATTCAAAGATTTTATACTCTTTCCCCATTTTGATAATTTTGATTTGTTCCAGTAACATATCTGTGGAGTTACAGAGGGTTCTTCACTTCTCTATGGAGCCACATCAAAAATGCCACTCCATGTTTACATCCACCTGGAAAACACAATGCATCGTATGAAACACATATTTTCTGATTCAGGTTTTGAAAACAAAATTATGAGTTTTTTTGTTCTAACTTTTTTGTCCCAAATCACAAATTCTTCGAATTGGCCTTGAACATTCTTGATGTGATATGAATACCAAATACATTTGAACTCATCTGAATTGTCAATACATTTTTTCAATATACACATACCTTCAGATGCCGGACAGTCTGAACTCTGACATTCTAGGACTTTGTTTGCTTCTTCGTCCACCTGCACCAAACAATTATAATTTTTTCCATGGATTCTATGTTCCGGGGTGAGCTTTGCTTCCACATTGCACAGCATTATCACCATAAGAGTCTCTGGTAGATCTGTTAAAAGATAACATGTATTGATTTACTTTTTTGATGCAAATAAGTCAGTTGAAATATGATCTCGATCTTCATTTTCGCTATATACCTAACACCTTTTAGTTTTCGAATTTTTCATTTCAGCACTCAAAAAAATCATATTTATTGAATAAAAAGAGTCAATCATCTCATAATCCACCCTTGGCAAATTTTCCGAACTCGCTTTTACGAAGCCTTGTTCCATTTTAAACACACCAAATCGTTTAGAAATTATTAAGTTGAATGTAGATGTAGTTATTATTGAAAACAAACACTAACATCAAATCTCAATATAACTGTTCCATGAGAACTGTCTTAACGATTTGCGGTGTTGCCAATGATTGCTCTTCATCTAAAGCAAGGCCCGTTCAGAAACTTTGAACGTATTGAATAAAGAAAACAGTAGATGTAATGGGATTTTTTGTTGACGAGTCTCTCAATGAACAGAGTTCAATTATATATTGATGGTGTATATCAAGCAGTGAGCTATATTTTTGACAAGAACAGTAATGCGTGTTTCTGAAGGTGGATTCTGGAGGGGGTAGTTCTTGATGAACGTGACGTCACGGGTATACTTAAGAACGCAATATATTTTCGAAATAAAAAATATATGATGGCATACTGAGTCAATTGGATGTTTCACATGAAATACAATCGACTCATATAAGTTTTGGAATTCATTTTTCGTAAATGGGAAGGTCCATTTCCATTTTCTGAAATTTACTTCAAGAACGACCAGAGGGCTCCACAGTAGAACCGACTTCTGAGATTCCCTAGGCATACCGATTGAGTTAGCTGAGGTGAAGGAAATAAGGTAGAAGAGTAGATGGAAAGAAGGTAAAATTAATAGCCGGAAATATTAAATATTTATATAGGTATCCATTTGTCAATATATATTAAATTGAATTCAAAATGGAACTTGTTTAAAGTTTCTGAAAATGGTGAAAATTTGGTAAAAAAACTAAAATAATAGTAAAACAAAAAATATAATATATGTATTTTTGTTATGATGTCTGGTTGTGGAAAGTAAATAAACAAATATAAAATAAAATGGAAACGAACCGCAATCACCGCATCATAACAATAAATATACCTGGTGACTATGGAACTAGGTCCATGCCTATAACTCCTTCACTTATCAACCGATTTGAATGAAATTTTGTACATAGATATGAGAGACACAATTTCGGATTGACAGATATATAAGAACAAAATGGCCGACTTTCGGTTTCGCCAGAACAGCAACCAACTTTGATATTTCAAATGGAACACTCTGTATGTTTGATGTTTTTCGAATTCTACGGCTCAGAATACGACAGTGTTGCTCAATTTCCATTTCACAATCGAAAAAAAAATATTTTTTTCAGTTCAGTAAGTCTTGATCAGGTTAAACTCCATACAAACTTACATCAGTAACTCATAGTAATAGTAATTTCATCGATAAGATCAATAACAAATTCTACAGCAGGAATTTAAATGTTCTGAACGCATTATTAACGAAAACATTGTTTTTATCAAACAATACCTACCAAGGGCCATATAGACATTCGATAGATAATTTTATTACCAAGTCAACGATATACATTATGTACCACTTTCTTCTTGTTCAAAACTAAAAACGATCAATTATTGTATTCCTACAATATTTCATACGATGCCTAAAAATTCCAATGGGATATCCGTGTAGGTTTGATGAAATGAAAGGTAGCCGTGGAATTATGGAAAACAGTGAGTGATTAATGTCATGTCAAAAGTGATATACCAATTTTACTTGTCATCCCGTTTCGTTTGTAATTTCCTCTTTGAAATGGAAAATTAAAATCGTTTTTCTCGAAACGAACCAATCGATATGAGATTGATATACGGAGAATATCAGAAAGACGATGTCAATGCTATACGATGAACGGCACCCATCAAGGACCTATTTCAGGAAATTGGAAATGACGCTAAGGAAAGAACCAGCTGATCAAAACCACATTCACTTCATCGTCAATTCAGCATATGTTAATTTTTCTCCATCTGCCTTAGTGCGAGAATTGAAAACTGAATGTGGGATCAGCAGGGAAAGTGCCAGAAAAGTATTGAAAAAACATAAATATTGCTCCTATATATACCGTTTGCATCAGCATCTATATGAAGATGACCCAGAACGGAGACTAACTTATTGTAATTGGCTTTTGCATCATCATGAGTTGAATAATGGTATTGTCTCGAAGTTACTGTTCACAGATGAGTCAGATTCACGAATGTTCAATAGGAATAATACAAGGTATTGGGCTCAAGAAAATCCTAGGTTGCTGAGAAGAGGTTATTTTCAAGAAAGATTTGGATTCAACGTCTGGGTAGGAATCATAGAGACACGAATTATTGGACCAAATTTTCTTCGACGGGCCTTCGACGGACCAAAGATATCTATAATTCTAAGAGAACGATATTCAAAATAATATTACCGATTTTACTGAGAACATCAAGAAAAATATGTTTTTTCAACAAGATGGTGCAGGACCAGATAATGCCAATATTGTTCGGTGATACCTATGGGCAGAGATGGATTGGAACAAACGGTCCAATCAGATGGCCAGCCAGATCGGCCAAATTCAACCCCTATTGATTTTTATATATGGGGTCACATAAAATCCAGAGTATAGTCGAGGAGACCAACTCCTTTGGAGGCCTTGAGAGGAAGAGTTGAGCGCGCATTTTAGGAAATTCTTGCTCACGAACAAAATCATAATTATATAGGTGGAGGATATATAGACATGGACCTAGTCCCATTGTCACCCGGTATATATATATATATATATATATATATATATATATATATATATATATATATATATATATATATATATATATATAAATATACCCCATGCACCCCACGATCCTACCTCCAAAATACATATATACCGGACGTACTTCCCTCATATATACCTTTCTTACCTCCGATATCGGAGGTAACTACGAATCTCACATAATCTTTCACTACTGGCGATTACTATGCCATCTCTATCCATCTGCGAAAAAATGGATGGAGGTCATTCCGAGTGATATATAACCTTAGATTCAGTCGCTGAGTTGAGCGATTTTCCACCAGCGCTAGTGTCGCTTTTATGCCGCGCAAATTGCCACACGTACTTCCCTCCTTAGCTCATGTGAAATATAGTTTTTTCCGTTCTGGGTGGCGCTTATTCCTTCCGTGGAAATTAAGGTTATATTTTTGGAAGGCTTATAAATTATGTGTCAAAATTTATCATAGATTTTTCATTAAAATTCAGCATTTCAAGAATATAGGACGACTAATAGAAATAGATGACGACTTTTGCCTACAGGGAGAATAACGACTGGTAGTAGAAGTATCCAGAGGGTGGATCAGGGGTCAGATCCCCTTTTCCGAATATTCTAAGAAAATTGGAGATATGGTTTAGCGTAAACAAGGACAATAAAAGTAGTCCAAATTAAAAAAAAAATCGACGCTTCGACATTATTTATCATCTTCTTCAGGGCTAAAAAAACATATGGGTTTACAAAACATATAAGAATTCATTATAAAGATAACCATAATATGACAAACAATAATGAATAAACCAGATTCACGAACAGAAATGTGTTAAAAACAATATAATTTAGTAGAACAATAATAAACTATGCTTTATGAATGAAACAAATAGAGATCTACCTTTTTTCCGTTATTCAGCCATATATTATTTATCTGGTGTTGAGTATCATTGAAAATAAGCATTGTTGTTGCTGTTCACTGCCTAACTAACAAATTGGCTTTGTAATTTTCATGTAACAGAACGATACAGTTTCATTGGCATTATACTGCGACTGTCGAGAAGCCAATCTGTTGAATTAACATTGCGAACATGATTATTTTGTTCTTTGAAACCAAATTGTTATTTAGACCATTGTTGAGAACGTTCTTAGAGGGAAATTATAAAACATCTTATTAAAGGATGAACTTGAAACAGTTTCTAGTAGTTTCGTAGTGATATTATCAGGTACTGTTCTGTTCTTTCGCAGATAGTTTTAAAAATGGTTTATAAAAATTCATCAACAGATTAAAAAATTGTTGTATTGGTGTTTTCTGTGATACTCTTTTACTTCAGAAAGCGATATGCTTCCGACAAAAACGGATATATAACTATTCTATAACAGTGCGAATACAGTACGTTTATTATTTTCCGTTAAAATCCATCAATATAAGATGGCGGTAAAGTTTTACGATTTACGGTCATATTATATGCAGTTTTTGACAAAATTAAACAAGTTGAGAATGCGAACAAGGTTTGTTATTTTTACCTAGATTTTGTTCAATTTTGGTAATAAGTACGGTGTTTTTGTGGTTGGAATTCATAAGTTTTTTCTCAAACATTGAACATTTCAAGGAAGTGGATAAATTTTTGATTTATGGTTGAAATGTAGTGAAAATTGTTATGTGGGGGTACAAATTTGTTCATTTGTATGCAAAATTCAACAATTTGAGAGGGCGCACAAGTTATGTGATTTATGGTAAGAATCTATTCAAAATTGGTTTTCGGAATCGGATATGTTTTCTATCAGAAAGCTTGGTATTCCTCCACGTAAACTGTCTAGTAAGCGTGTTGGCTATCATTCGAAGACACGAATTTATATATATTCTCGAAAACTCTGAAAAGTATGCATAAAAAATATATATAAAATCAGAACAAGCCTTCATTAGAATACACTTAAAAGTTGAATATATATATTTTTTGTACATGTGTGATTTCAGTTTATATAATCTTATATCAGTGAATCTCATTACCTGTTTTAATGAAAAATCATATCCGTTTATTTTTTATATTGTGAATGCGAAAAGTTCTAATAGTTGTTCACTATGGTTTTACAGAACGTTTCTCGATAATGATGACGGGTGTGAAGTTATCCACATCCCCAAGTACACTGAAAAACAAAAACGATTATTTTATTTTTTCCTTTCCCGTTTTTTCACATAGATTTTTATCAAGTTAGGGGCCTGTACTATACTGAGATTATCAGTTTCAACTGAAAGTGAGAAATTTTCATCAGGCTGATGAATAAGTTCGATTTGAGGATGTGGAATGGTGGGGAAGTTATTTTAAATTCACAGCCGCCGCAAAAGGCTTCGCTTAGCTCTGCTTCTCATGTAATTGTTATAAGTATTTTCTTCAACATTAATAAGGCGCCAGAATTTGCCATGCCAAAGGGGGTGAAAATGAGGGTTGTTATAATTTGAAAGTTCACAGAGGCCACAAATGGTTTTTACATCTTTCTGCCTGTAATATGTTATTGATATCGGTCTTTCTGTCATCAGACATCACGATGAGGTGCCAGAATTTGCCAGGCCGTCAAGGGGAAGGGGGGAAAATGATATATTTTGAAATTCACAGAGACCACAAATGGTTTGGTACACCTTTGTGCTTGTAATATGTTATTGATATTGGTCTCTTCTTCATAACTAATGAGTCACGAGAATTTGCCAGGCTGTCAAAGGGGGTGAAAACGGGGGTTGATATATTTTGAAAATTCACAGAGGCCACAAAAATGGCTTTGTAAATCTTTCTGCTTGTGATTTGTAATTGTTATCGGTCTTTCTTTCGTCTCTGATGGGATGCTGGAGTTTGCCAGGCCGTCAAAGGGGGTGAAAATGGGGGTTCATATATTTTGAAAATTCACACAGAGACCACAAATGGCTTTGTAGACCTTTGTGTTTGTAATATGTTATTTATATTGGTCTTCTCTTGATCACTGATGAGACGCTGGAATTTGCCAGGCCGTCAAAGGAGTTAAAACTGGGCTTGATCTATTTTGAAAATTCACAGAGCATGGCAAATTCTGGCAAGAAAAGACTTATTACAATAATATATGAGATGCCGAAAGGTGTACAAAGCCATTTGTGGGGCCTATTAGTTTTTTGAATAATCCCACCGCCATTCCACTTCTCCAAATCGAACTTATTCATCAAGCTGATCAAGTTATCACACTTCCAGTTGGAACTGGAAATCTCAGTATATTCACACCCCACGAAAAAGGAGAAAATCAAATATTCGAGATTTTATTTTTCTCAGTGTACTTGTGTATGTGGCTAACTTCACACCCGTATAATGATGGGGATTGATTTATAAAAACCAGTTGAATATAAATATCAAAAGTTTATATTTTTTATTGCGGTATTATCTACCCTTTATCCATTTCATAGCTCTCAACAACCCATTTTTTTTAACTAGATGACATTTTACCAAGTAATGAGGACGCGTGCTATGAAGCAGCAGACGAGGACAATTCCAGCATCATATATGACACCGATAGTGAAACGGACTCTACAGCAAAAAATACATTATCTATTGAGGTGAAAAATACCAGGCTACTTATTCCCAGCGATACTAGGATTAAGGATAAATTAAAAGCATTGCTTCTAACTTTGAAGATTGGCAGAAAACTCATTATTTTATTATTTCAAAAATAACTCTAACTCAAAGGGTCAACACTTTAGAGTTAAATTGACATATTATAATGGCGTCATATTCTAGCACTCAATCAGAGATGATACCAAAATATCAAACATACTGTGAGGTGTTGGCAATCTTTTTTGGTCGAACAGCGGCTTCGAGAATACCTGTTTCGCAAATCGAGACTTTTTATGTTTTTTTTTTTCAGGATGGTGTTCAATTATCCACTGTCTATGAAGACACAAGCAACTCCCTAGGGTGTGAGAAAAAATGTTTTACTGCCTACAATACTCCTGATAATTCCCCCAATATGAAGAAGAAAACAGACAACATTTGTGAGATTTTTGATTTCTCAGATATATCACCTGAGATAGAAATACAAAAGCAAATCGTATGTCATAATAATCAAGACTGTTGTAAAGAAAAGCGTCCAAATGCCTTTAGATTTTCATACAGAACCCACAATACGGATCAGTAATTAAAAAAAAAAAAAAAGCTTGTGAAAATAAAGAAGCATATATGGATATCAATATGGCAACGAATGTTTCTGATAGAGAACTAGGAGCAAGTAAAGGCGAGAAACAGATGAATATTGGTATTTTGCAAAATTATGGTAATATCGACGAAATGGTGGAAAGTAATAGTGAAATTTCTGACGATAATAATAGAGACAGAGATTTTGATATTAACTCTCTAACAGAACACCCTGATACCGATACTTACGAAAGTTCTTATGAGACTGAGCTTTCTGAATCTTTGAATATAGAACCAAGTTAAAACGATAATAGTAAAAGTATTCCCACCCAGCCACTATCTGAGCGATAAAAAAATATGGTGAGGTTAATATTATTCTGTATAACCTCAAAAAATCATATTCAATTCATCAACATCTTGATTTTTACCTTCAGAAAATATGTTTTGCATTTGAAATACTTTTGAGTATAATTTGGATGTGCTACTTCAACAGCACAATTATTCAAAACAATAATGGAAATTTGGCAGTTAAAATTTAAATTTTGGATACTGATCATAGTACTTGAATATCTTCAGCCATAATTTGTATATTTGCTCTAAATAATTAGTATATAGCATACGTTAAACTAGATATTACATGCTCATGACGAAAGTCTAAACGTATATTTCATATTTGATACTTTATATTGAACACATTCTAACTGATTGATATTCAAATTTTTAAATATACTAATATAATAATTACAAAAATATTTATTTCGAAATATTTATTTTTAGCGAAAAAACTATCATAATAAAAAAGTACACTGCAAATTTTGCGAAGAGGATGTAAGCTCAAGAAATTTTGTCAGACATTTGTCAAGACACCACACTCATGAAAAAGAATTAAAAGATGTGTTGGATTTGCCTGTGAAGTCAAAAGAAAGAAAACAAGCTCTTGGTCTTTCGAAAGGTAGCACAAACTTTGAGCTTTACTTGAAAGGAACCATTCGTCCCAAGAAACAAAGAACTGAAGACAATTACATGGAATATTATCCCTGTATATATTGTAAAGTTTTATATTCCAGACGTTACCTTTACCGTCATGCCAAAATTTGTCCCATTAAGAAAAAATCTACTGGGAGCAACACAAAATCTCAACATATCGCTCTTTCACAAACAGCAGTTGCATGTGCCCTAGATACAGCAGATGTCATTGCGAAGCTCCACATAAAAGAATAGGTAAGAAATATTTTCACATGGATTTCCTGAAAATATTAAATTATTATTCCTCAATTCAAATATATCAATTATGTAAAACTTTTTATTCTAGTAAATATATTATTTGATTTTTTTCCTGCCTTGTAGTCTAGTCGTGAAGTGAGTTTCCTGCAAAAACTCGTTCCAAGTTTTCTGAAAATATGAGTGATGGCTCATTCGAATCGGGACGCATTCTGAAAAATATGTAGTTTTAATTTTTTCCGTCGACGAAAATTTGCTATTTTTTTTAACAAAAAACAAAAAAGAAACGGCTTCAGCTTTTGGCAGTAACTCAAAACTATTGATGATAGAGAAAATTAAAAAAAAACAGATTCTTCAAGAAGAGGGAATTTTTCATGAAAAAGTTTGGACTCACGGAACTCTATCTCGATTATTCATCATTTGAATTCAATATTGAAAATAGGGATCCGCGCGGGTGTATGGCAGGAATTACAGCACCTCTCGAGAGAGCAATGCACACACATTTTTTCCATACTACTTTCAGCTGAACACTGGAAAGAATGTAATTTCGTTGGGATTTTTTTTTTTATAATTGAGATAGAGGTTCGTGAGTGACAGATTTTTGAAGGGAAATTTCCTTCTCTTCAAGAATCTGTTTTTTCATTTTCTATGTCATCATAGTTTTTGAGCTATTATTTATGCTTTTTGTTTTCGTCGGCGGAAAAAATCGAAAAAACCGTCTTTGTCATAATGACATCCTGAATCGAATGAGTCATCGCTCATATTTCTAGTAGGTTTGGAACGACTTCTCGCAGGAAACTCACTTCTTGACTAGACTATTGGAGTTCAATCAATTGAAGACATTAATTTGGAATTAATTTTAAACTGTTTTGTAAGGTTTTGACCTTATATACAAATTATATACAAAGATGGCAAACAGATTCATAAATAAGGAAAAGCGTAACAAAAATTTTGAATGGAAATATGTTAAAAAATGTATGTATTTAAATGACTGAACCTCAAAAAAGGCAAAAAAAAGTAGGAAATAAAAAGTTATAAAAAAGCATCTAGAAATAATTTCATTTACATTTTCTAAAATTAATAAAATATATGAATAAAAATTGACAGCCACAGTGAATCTAATACTTCCAGGTTTTCAACATGATGAGAGGAGATGAGATTTCTTTTGTAGCTAAAAAAGATCTGCTGATAGCCCATCATGGAGAATCTTATCTAAAATCTCAAAAAAGAGAAAGAAAGGAATACAGCTGCAGCAATAGAATGCGGGAGCTGGCTCGACTGTTAATTACATATAGGACCAGTATTAATGACCAAAACGTTTCATTTAAAGATCTTCTTCATCCAGAAAAATTCGATGAAGTGGTTTCGGCCACTAGAAAGCTAGCAGGATTTGAGCCCATAAATAAAACGTATGAGGCACCTAGTATAGCATTACATATGGTAATAATTTCTGATGAGTTGATTCATTCAATTCTGAAACATTCTCCAGGTTTTTTATGCAAATCATCGGAAAAATCACTGGAATGGCGTAAAGATGTGAAATATTTAAAAAAACTAGTAGAGACAAGATGGAATACCGAAATTTCATCGGTGGCTAATAAAGATCTTAATGAATAACGCTGGCAAAAGCCACTTTTGGTACCACTCGTGAATGATGTGAAAATGTTCAGAGAAAAAACATTAGAGTATGCAAAAAAATGTGAAAAACAATTTCTGGACAACACTGATACAGATGAAACTTACAAACTTTTAGTATATTGTACAATGGCCTTATTAATACCTTTTAATAGACGAAGAATTGGTGATGTACAATATTTAAAAATCAATTATTATCTATCTGAGAGAAAAACCAATTTTCAGGATTTTGAGTCCACTTTATCAGAAGGGGAAATTTTTGTAACCAAACATTACAAAAGGGTATTAAATGGCGGGAAAGGATCCCGCGCAGTTGTAATTCTGGTCCCGGAACTGTTACAAGGTTTTATTGATATATTGCTAGAAAAAAGGAATAAATATATATCTTCGGAGAACAATTATGTTTTGCTAATCCAAAAAGCAAAATCAAATGGACCCAAGGAGATGTAGCCATTAGATATCTGACCAAAAAAATTAAACTAGATAATGCTGCAGCTATTTCCAGTAATAGGCTTCGTAAACATATCGCTACCACTATGCAAATTCTAAGTATGACAAAAAATGACTGCAAGCAATTTTCCAAATTGATGGGGCACACATGAGGAATTTTACGAGTAAGTTTTTTGTATCATGTGAATTTAACAGAAATTGATATAGAGTTTGAGTGTTTTAAAGCGCTTTCTCAGTTAGTGATTGAAAACTTGTGAGTGTTAAGATTACGGGGATTTTATATAGTGGGATCCGAAACCACTCTTGGGGCCTGCAGAAATTTCAATATGATATACATATATATATATATATATATATATATATATATATATATATATATATATTTAAATTGAAAAATGGAATCTCATACAACACAAAATACTAAATAAATAGAAAATGTTACAAAGGAAGTAGCTACGAGTATTTATTTCATTGTGGGGCAAATGGTCTAGATGTCACAAGAATTATTTTCCAAACTAGCAGTTTTCGAATTCAATCCTCGATGGCCTCGATTGTAGACAATTAATTTTTTAGAAAAATCGAATTTAAACGGTTTTCTTCACATAAAGGATTCAATATAAAATTGAACCAGAGGAAGGTAGATCTCAGGTGAAAAACTACTTTCCTGGCAAATACCACGCAGAACGTTGAATGATATTCACCTGTCATTCTGTCACTAGGTACCGCCAGTTAAAGTTTATCTTTTCCGACGTACCTATAGGTGTTACAAGATCGATGATGGTTTGTTTACGTTGTGTCTCACTTCAGCCAGAGTTCTTTGGACTTTTGGCTGGTTGACTACTCCGTACTGATGAGGGCCAAGAAGCCTGAAACCGGTATGCGGATTGTTAGGTGAACACGACTTAAATTAAACATAATCGAGCTTATCAAGAAAAAACATTTGCATTCAATCAATGTCCATTGATATTTTATGGAAGTATGCATGGATTTTCAGGTAAATATCATTCAACGTTCTGCGTGGTATTTGCCAGGAAAGTAGTTGTTTTCACCTGAGATCTACCTTCTCTGTTCAATTTAATTGAACCCTTTTATGTGAAGAAACCTTAAAATTCGATTTTCTATTCATTCCCACTTCACATGGCACTTATCTCACTATATGCTAGACGGGCTTGCCACTCCTACTGAGAAGAATCTTTTATTTAGAAACCTATCGAGGTGGGAGATTTTCGGAGTGTTTCTTTCTGTCACTAGGTACCGCCAGTTAAAGTTTATCTTTTCCGACGTACCTATAGGTGTTACAAGATCGATGATGGTTTGTTTACGTTGTGTCTCACTTCAGCCAGAGTTCTTTGGACTTTTGGCTGGTTGACTACTCCGTACTGATGAGGGCCAAGAAGCCTGAAACCGGTATGCGGATTGTTAGGTGAACACGACTTAAATTAAACATAATCGAGCTTATCAGAAAGAAACATTTGCATTCAATCAATGTCCATTGATATTTTATGGAAGTATGCATGGATTTTCAGGTGAATATCATTCAACGTTCTGCGTGGTATTTGCCAGGAAAGTAGTTGTTTTTCACCTGAGATCTACCTTTCTCTGGTTCAATTTTATATTGAATCCTTTATGTGAAGAAAACCGTTTAAATTCGATTTTTCTATTCATTCCACTTCACATGGCACTTATCTCTCAATTAATTTTTTCTCAAACGTGGGGAATATATAATGCTGATTTAATTGTAACTGGCACAATAAGTCACGACTGATTGGAAATTGAATTGGTGTCATTCTGCATTCAATACAGAAAACTGTCCTAGGTTGGAGCTCAGTTATACCACACTGGGTGACGAACAAGGAATACTCACAGGCCCACCATGCAGGTTCGATTGATACCCGAGCAATTTGTGAGTATTCAGAGACTGAGTGTTCATCCTCCTCCTCTGAATGTGTAACCTCTCACTTCTTAATAACATTTATTCCAACCCATATGGTATTCATTTCAATAAAACCCAATCTGTGGAAGTCGTTGTTAAATTTTAGATTACCTGTAGACATTTACCAAACCGCAAAAGTAGTAAAACTTCTAATAATGATGGAGAAGGGAATTCCAACACAACATAAGAGAAACTCTCTATCAGAAATTGAACTGGATATAAACGAATATGTTGATGACAAAAATCAAAGTAAGTTATTTAGTGAAATTTAATGTAATATTAAAAATATTATTAGTATTCAGTAGGTTCAGTAGGGTCTTTTTTAGGATCACCTCACACCATTGCTGAACTTGAACATACAGATATCGAACCTACCGGTCCCGAAAGAAGTTCCAATAAAAAAAGAAGTAGGTCCTATAATGAATATAGATCGGTCATGTTTAATATCACTAATATTTTATTTACGTCAACCATTATGTTGACAGATTTTCATAATGCCCATCATAATTATTAATACACAATTTCGATTTTTCAGAATTATACTATACTGATTCAGAAGATTATGAGCCTTTTGCAGTCAAAAAACATAAACCAGGCAAAATTAAGAAACAAGGTATGTATCTTCCAAAATGGATTTTAAATAAATTCAGTGATTTTGAAAACTCATCATATAAATTGTTCCATTCTAACTTACATACCAGTCTCAACATTTTGTATCTTGAGATTGGAATTTACAAATGATAGTTTATAACTACTTCATGACTAATAATGAAGATAGTGACTAAGGTTTATCTTTCAGTCGCAGATGATTCCACATCTGATTCTATGAAGATTCTGTTTATATTTTCAACAAATCAAAAAAGTTCATCTTTTTACATTATTTTTAACAAAGCTAATATCAACTTTTTTGAGGGATATGTAGAAGCTATCTAACAAGTAGTTAAGCTACTACCACAGCTCCTTTTTTGTAGCTAATATCTACAATCCTACTAATTTGAATACTAAATGGTTTGCAGTTCTAAAAAGTAGCTAACTATCCTGGAAATATGTTGAAGCTACTTAGTATTTTAACTACTTGTATATTGACTAATTTGTAGTTTCTAATTACCTTCTCTTCTCGATAGCTTTTTTGAAAATGAGCAAAAGTGCTAATTTCTAACAAATTCTTGCGAGTGAGAATTATTTCATCAATGTGTATTTTTTGGGAAATTAGCTGAACAGTCTGGGTATGAGTGTTGATGCAATATGATAATAATTATATATGTAAAAATAACATTAATGTTGATTGTTGAGAATTGAAGTTATACTTATATAAAATTCATTCAAATCCTATTACATATTGCAAACATTGAATTTTTCTGCGTGGATGTGTTTATTCAACTTTTCTTTTCAGCTTGGTCTGCCGAAGAAATTTCAATAATCAAGAAGCATTTTGAAACATTTTTGCAGAAAGGATATTACCCATCTGGTTCTGAAATAAAAAAATTCATTGAACTGAATAACTCCAAGAGAACGGCACCAGTAATCAAATCCAAAATACAGCACCTCTGTCTGCGTTTTTGTTGAATTATTTAAAATTTCTTATCAAATAAAATTAAAAATTATTCCATTGCAATCAGTGTGAAAATTATAATATGACCATGGTTATTTCACTATAGTGTCCATAGGTATATTTGAATAAGTATATTTTTAAATAAAATAACGAATAAAAAACTTTTTAAACACTAGCTTGTATTTAATCCGTGTACTGAAACGTATGAAATGAATTTAAGTCATCGCTGACAATGACACAATTATTTTTCGTTGAATTATGTGGTTTCAAAAAGCTGGTCGCGCGAATTGTTCATAAAAGTAGGTACCTACCAATTAATTTGATTGGGCAGTGATTAGTTGGTGAGTAAGAGATTGTCGAAGTATCTGATTTTTACAAAGTATTTATGAAAGTAGATACAAATTAATTTCATTGGACAATGAATGGTTGGTAAGTAACAACTTGTCGAAGTATTAATTTCATTACAATTCGCGCGACAAGCTTTTGAAACCAAATAATTCAACAAAAAATAATTAAATCATTGTCAGCGTTGACTTGAATTCATTTTATACGTTTTAGTACACGGCTTGAATAAAAGCTTGCCTTTAAAAAGTGTTGTTTTAGTGATTTTATTTTTTGCTTTTGAGTTGATTCGCTCTAATCTGTTCATTTCCAATAGAGCATCGTTAATACAAGTTCTCTTCCCTGTAAGTTTTGGAGCTGAAAGAAATCATGATCTCCAACCCCAAAAACTCCTACACCACCAATTTTGAATAGAATCTGACCATAATCACAAAACTCGTTCGTCATCCCGAAGTCGCCATCTTGAATTGATAGATTTTGACAAAAATTCAAATCTCGAACCAGAATACCCCATACCAGTTTTCAATGGAATATACCATAATCAGAAATGTTGTCCTCCATCTTGAATTAGTGAATTTTGGAAAAATCATAATCTTCGACCCCGAAAACCCCCACATACCAATTTTGGAATCGAATCGGACCATAATAAAAAAACTCGCCCGCCATCTTGGAGCCGCTATCTTGCATTCATGAGTTTTCACGAAAATTTTAGTATTACCCCCATTTTACATCAATCTGAATAATCACAGAAACTCGTTCGCCATCTTGGAGCCGCCATTCGAATTCATGAATTTTGACAAAAATTCATAATCTACGACCAAAACTTCCACATACCAATTTTGAATCAAATCGGACCATTATTACAAATCTCCTCCCGCCATCTTGGAGCCACCATTTTGTATTTTTCTCTAACAGAAACTCTATTAAGCATTGTCACCGGAATTATAAACATCTGCCAAATTTCTAATCAATCGGAAGACTAGAAAGTTGTAAAACTCACTTGGGATTTGACCTGCAACATGAAACCAAATAAGTGAAAAAATAAAACTTTACAATGTAAATCCCCAATTAAAAATTAATTTATATGTATATATATATATATAATAATATATAATAAATATATATATTAATTATATAAATATAATATATAAATATATATATATATATAATAAAATATATATAAAATATAACCCTTATAATATATAATAAATTATATTCTACATATATATATATATATATATATAAAATTATAATATATATATATAATATAATACATGTATATATATATATATATATACTATAATATATATATATATAATATATAATATATATATATATATATATATATTATTTAATATATATATATATAAATATAAAATATATAAAATTATTAAATATATATTTTTTTAAAAAAAAAAAATTTTATATATATATATATTATATATTAATATATATATATATATATTATATATATAATATTTATATATATTTCATTCTGATATTTTCTTTTTGAACTTCAACTATGTATAAAAATCTTGATGACTTCCATTCAGACACACCAAGTTTTATAGTAGATGCTATAAATGATTATATATCTAGGTGGATAATTATTTTTATGTGATGCAGAGATATTTGGCATATGCAATATATCAAATAAGGTCAAGATCGATGAACTTCTAGATTAACTATATAAAAAAATCCATTTCAATAATTATTGAACGACAACCAGAAATTTTGATATATTTTTTCAATATAGCACGTTTATGAACCGGACTGAAAGAGAAATAATTTTTATTTGCCCCATACCGATTTAAAACCCTATACAGATTTCTAACCGCATACAGATTGTCCTGAAAATTTGTGATTGTGAATTTTTAATAATTATGAAAATAGTTGTAAAATGAAAAACATGAATAGTTCACCTCAGTCAATAATAATTTTATTGCACTACAAATGCAATGAACTGTTGTGAGAGTTTCCTCAACAACACTCCTTACTATCATCATCACGGTTTTCGTTTTAAATCTTATAACTATTTTTATTGATTTTGAAAATTCACAATCACAGAAATCTGTATGGGGCTAGGAGAAATTATTGTATAGTTCTTAGTCCGTTTCATAAATGTTGTGGGTGAATTCAAAAAAAATCTGAATAATTATTTCCTGCGTTTTAGTCTTGTGTGTGAAAGTTCAAACATCTTGATGAGATTATGGCAAAGGCATGTGGCGAATTTCAGGTTTATTTCACTTAGTTTAAATCGATTGCTCCTCACTATTATTATTATTATTACAGACAAACAGACAGACATGGAAGCGAGTTAATATTGCATTGTCATCCAGTTCTGAGCTATGTTTGAAGTTGAAGTATCTAGCTCATCGGGAATTTTGTTTAAAATGCGTTGGTCCCTACTATTCTTATGATTACAACAAGATTTGTACCGAACGGACCAACAGACAATGGAAGCTATTTGATATCAACATGGTAAAATAAATCAAATGAACCCATTGATTTGTTCATTTTCAATTTGACGGGAATGTATGTATATACTATTTTATGTATTTGTAATTAATTTCATTGTGACATTGAGTGACTATTTGGAAGGCAGTTATCAGTGCACATTGACTCATCGATCATTCTGTTGGTGCTATGGAGATATGGTGTCATCCTAACCTCACTTTTTGTTCCGTAAACATTCTACAGACAAACAAACAGACAAACAAACAGAGAAACAGGAAAGCGACCAAATATTGCATTGTCATCCAGTTCTGAGCTATGTCTGAAGTTCCAAGTCTCAGCAGAAAGTTGGTTCAAATTTGATTGCAAGATTTGTACCGAACAGACACGAAAGCGAGCTTGAAATGAACGTCGTGAAAATCAGTCATGCTGAGAACCTCTACAACTATGAATTATCACCAAGGAGTGTATGACAATATATACCTCAAATGATACTGCGTGTCAAGGACATATTGGCTATTCTTCATCCACCAACAGGACAGGACACAGAAATGCTGAATTTTTCCTAGGAATGCTGCATTTTATTTCATATGCTGAGTTCACCTCCTGAAAGTTTCAAGAATAATGGATTTCCACACTGTGTCAAGTGAAATCGAAAACACAAATGTACCTAGTGAAGTTTGGAGGGATTAATGATTGGAAATTTGTTATTCATTCATACCTTCAACCAAATACAAATCTATATTAAATGAAAAATTATTCATGAATCACTCATTTGAATAGAATTTTTTTACATTTCTTATCGATTTTAAATAAGCCTCTGTGTGAGTTTAAATAGTATTTGTGTTGGGTGAACTATATTATGCTGAGTGTAATATGACCAATCAGACCACCCTTTCATGATAAAGGTGTTTATCTGCTAGAAATGTGGATCAGATGAAAACATGGTGTCAATTTATTTTTTCCAAATAGAAACCAATTCCAAATAAAATATATGACACAAAAAGTTTTTCTCATATGTTCTCTACTCGCTTTATCAAACTCTTCATGTTCCTCTTCATCAACTAACCTGAAACTCCTCTGAATTGTTTGGATTTTCGGTAAATAGGGTTTTCGTTAACTCAGTTGAGGGATAGCATCAGTTCTCAATCTGATTTTACTCTTCACCACCAACTTACCCTTCTCAAATAAGTGCACACTGCAGACACAATTTTTGTCACTCAATTGCTCTTTAGAGGGATCCTTTCCTGAAGCTTTCATCCAAGAGTCGTGCCTCCGAAGAGTGAGCCTAATAAAAATTAAATTGAAGTGTCTCAGAAATCATATATCATTTATAAATTTAAATGTTTAATTCGAAATGAAAACGGAATTTTCGATTTTTGAACACCACAATTGAACAAGCCAAAAGCAAACAAGAAGCTTATTCTAGGCCGACACTGTCTTTTTATGCCATTTTCTGTGCCTGTTATCCTCGTATCAAAGACCACAAAAATCTAACCAAAAATTTTGAGAAAATACTGTCTCTCTCTCTATTCGTCAGTAACCGCGACACAGAGGAGCGAAAAGCCGAAGCTTCGATTCCATAACTCTGCGTGATTGGAAAACATTCAAATGCAATGAGAACGTTCCAATATTGAAGGCATTTTTCAGCTTTCTTCGTGACAAGGCTGGAACTTCAGACATATTAGAAACACGGCAGTCTTATTCTAGCAAAAATTTCAAATCCCAAGATACCAAAAACCATTCCCAAAAAATCATGAATGCCCAAACTCGTTCATGTCACATGCGTCAAGGTTCCCATCAAATATATTCATGCTCGAAATTTTCAAAGCTTTCTGTTAATGCTCGTATAGGAAGAGTTAAGAACTTGAAGATGTGCATCAACTGTATAAATGCATTACATTACGTCAAAATGTGCAATTACTCAAATTGCAAAAAATGTTCAGGCAAGCACAATTCTCTCTTGCACATTGAAACTCCTTCAGATGCCCACGTTTCACAGGCTCATTCTCAATTGTCGTGCACTGGTACGATGCCGGTTTCAGTACGAATTCTTTTGTCTACCATTCGTATTAATGTTGAAACAAGGGCGGGAAACATTCAAAGTTGAACTGCTCTATTAGACTCCGCATCTCAATCAAATTTCATTTTAAGCAGTTTTCAACAGTTGATAGGCGTTCAAAAAAAAAAAAATCAACATGACCATCATAGGTATTATAGAAGCATATTCAAATACGAAGGAAAAATGTGACATTCAAATTCAGTCAACCAACAATAAGTTTTCAGCTGCATTGTCATGCCTAATTGTCGATAGCATTTCTGACAATATTCCCAACCATTAAATAGATATTCCATCTTTGAAAATTCTCCAAAATGTTGATTTGGCCGACCTTAACTTCCATATTCCAAAGCAAATTGATTTATTAATTGGACTTGATCTGTTCTGGCATATATTAGCTGTTGGGCAAATCATACTCAGTTCACAAGCTATTTTGCAAAAAAACCAATTTTGGTGGATTATAGCTGGACCACTCACTCTCAATCACAATAATCAGACCCACTGTAATCTTTTCAAGAACATTGATTTTCAAAAACAATTATCCCGATTTTGGGAACTTCAAGAATATCCTGTTGAAAAAATTATTTCTAGTGAAGAATTAGATTCTGAAAAACATGTCATCCCCCCACACACAAAAAGAGTCCTGAAGGACGTATTATTGTATCCATACCATTGAAAGAATCGGTAAACAAGTTAGGCAATTCCTCCCAAGCATTAAAATTCCAAGCATTAAAACGTGTTTACAATTTAGAGCGCAAATTGCAATCATTTCTGAATGAGTATGAACATTTAGGTCATATGACAAAAAAGTTTTTCATATCCCCAGGAAAAATAATACTTAGGGTTGTATTTGACGGCCTACTCAAATTCAAAATGATTTGTTGTCAATACTATTCCGGTTCAGACAATGTAGGCATATAGCTTCTGCCGACATCTGTGAAATGTACAGGAAAATTATGGTTGAATCCAGTCAGCGGTCACTTCAGCCAATACTGTGAAGAAGTTTCCCTTCTGAACCATTTAATGTATTTCAACTCAATACTGTGAGCTATGGGATATCAACAGCTAGTTTTTAATCAATCGATGTATTCGAAAATTGGCTGATCAGAACCAGCAATCTTTTGCAGAAAATTCTGAGGTCATTTTAGGAGATATGTATGTGGATGGTCGATTGACTTCTCATGACTCATTAGATCAACTTGCTGTCATAGTAAAACAGATCTTTGATTTTCTATCTCTTGGCTGATTTGATTCACGAAAGTGGGTTTCAAACGACCCTCTTGTTCTCCAGCATGTTGAAACTTCGACATCCCCTTTACACGTGTTACAACTCGGCTCATATGTGAGCATGAAACTATGGGTTTGCTATGGTCATCAAAAAATTATTTTCTTTCATTTCATAGTCCTGAAATGAAATCAGTGAAGAATATCACCAAGCGAGCAATATCATCAAGTATTGCACAATTATATGATCCCTTGGGTATTTTGAGCGCATGTACAATTGTCGCAAAAATAATTCTACAAAAGTTGTGGCAGGAAAAATTATCTTGGGATGAGTAAGCACCTTTCTGTATACATACTCAGTGGTTGAACTTCAGAGATGAACTCGGTCAGATCGATAAAATTCAAATTCCCAGGCATGTCAAATGCATCGACCCAATTCGCATTGAATTGCATGCATTCTTTGATGCCTCAAACGATGCCAACGGTTCATGTATATTTAATCGCTGTATCAATTCAATGGAAAAATATCTGTCAACTCGTTATGTGCAAAGGCTAAGGTAGCGCCCATGGAATTTCAAATACTCCAAAACGTGAGCTGCTTTGCGGTGCATTGACATTGGCATTAGCTTTGCAAGTTGATCAAATTTGTTGCTGGTCTGTCTCAACTCTAATGCTGGGATGGTTAAATACGTCTCCAAGTATGCTCAAAACCTTCGTGGCAAATCGAGTTGTTGAAATTCATTCCAAAACTGATAACTGTACCTGGAGACATGTTCGTGGGAAGGACAATCTCGTCGATTTACTTTCTCGGGGAGTTAATCCAGGGCGTCTGATTCCGCTCGACCTTGGTAGCACGAACCACAGTGGCCCTCAAAAGATTTTTCCGTATGGCCCATTTCAGAAATACCTCCATATTCTAATTCAAATCATGCACCCAAACAAGCATTCTCACTACTCTTCACAATAATTTTCCAATCACTAATTTCCCGGGTTTAATGCGATTGAAAAGATGTACAGCATATTGTTTGAGATCCAAACATAACATTTCAAGTTCAAGGGAACTTAGAACGCTTGGCCATTTGCAATCAAGGGGAATACAACTTCCTCTTCAACTTCTGATACAAATTGTACAGTCAAGGCATTTTCCTCCAGAGCTGTACTCATTCGAACAAAATGAACCCATAGAGTCCAATAGCGAAATTCCCAACCTCAATCTATCTTTGGATGGAAATGAAATAATTGGAGTAGGTGGTAGGCTAAGTCGTTCAAATTTTGATTATGCTAAGCGACATCCCATTTTATTTCCTGCAAAGAACACCCCAGAACTTTGATATTATATGAGGAGCATCGAATGCTATTTCATGCTGGACCCCACCAACTATTGGCTACTGTGAGAGAACGGTTTTGGGTCATTTCTGGTAGAAATGCAGTTCGAAAGGTTGTTCCCGGTGTGTGAAATGTTGTCGATGTAGGGCAACTACAATGCATCCTCTCATGGGTGGAATCCCAAAGGAGAGATTGAGTCCTTCTCCTCCATTTTCTATAAGTGGTATGGATTATGCCGATCGTTTTGTACTCAAGGAGCGTCGAGGTCGCGGAGGTGAGACTAAACAAGGCTTGGATGTATTTATTAATCTGCTCCACAACCAAGGCCGTCCATTTAGAAGTCGCCACTGACCTAACAGATGATACTTTCATAGCTGAATAGCGCCTTACCAGTACTCGAAGGGGTGAACCGGAGGAATTGTTTTCTGACAATGGCACAAATTTCATTGAGGCAAAGAATGAGATGGGATTGAAATTCTAACCACCTTTCTCAAAAACAAAAGGGAATCCATAGCTTCTTCTCTTGCCAATGAATGAATTAATTGGAAGTTTAGCCCAACAAATTCACCACATTTCGGTGGTTTATAGAAGGCTGGGGTGAAATCTATGAAGGCTCATTTGAAAAGAGTAATTGGTGGTGGAAATTTTGTGTAGGAAGATTTTCAAACAATTTTATGGCAGACTGAAGCAATTATAAACTCTTGTTCTCTCTCCCCACTCTTATCCGACCCTTCTGACCTGAATCTCATCACTCCTACTCACTTTTTGATCGGTTTACCCCTGACAGCCGTACCCGATCCTGATCTACGTGACCTCAAGGAGAATCTGTTAGATCATTTCCAAAGGTTGCAGCGATAGCTACAAGATATTTGGGCTAGATGGTCCAATAAGTTCATCGGAGAGCTCCACCAACGCCAAAGGAAGAAAATGAGACCCCAAGTCTCCAAGGGCATTGTGGTCCTAATCAGGGACAACAACCTCCCACCATTTTCTTGGAAGTTAGGACGAGTCATCGATACGCATCCCGGCGAAGATGGCATGATGACACTGGTTTCTGTCCAGACTTCCCTAGGCATATTGTCCATTATCAATCAACAGATCTTGGGTGAAGATTTCGTGAAGACTTTTATTTATCGAAGCTGGGGGCATGTTCAGGCCCGAATTATTTTTATTTTATTTTTTCACAATTAAATTCCTGTTTACATTTCGCACTAAATTGGCCATGTAATTTATTGTTTCCGTTTTTGCCGTAGAAGCTAAGCGACCCTCTCGAAAAACACACTGTTAAAATACACATGAATGGAAATTGACATTTTGGCAAAAATTCATTTCATCTTTCGAATTCATATTCAATATTATCAAAGAAAATTACATGATATCAGCAAACATTTGAACAATCACTCCAGTTTTGTAATTTTCATCGTTAAAAAATTATCTCAAATCAATTTTTTCGACAACTGCATAACAAAGTAGTCTTTGGTGAGTTCAAATCTCAAAGTGAAGTTGACGATTCTCGAGGAATGTCATTAATTGACAGCCTTGCCGCTCTAGAGCGGAAAACTCGAATTTGAACAGTACGGTTGAAAATAAATGAGTATTCATGGAAAATAGTGATAGTGAATTATCTAACACACCTCCTGATGTGGCAGAAAGTGCGAAAATGTGACTTTGAATCTCCTTTCAGAGAAATCGAGACAAAAATATGAATAACAATACAATAAGTTCATAACTTGGTGCCAATTGAAGAGGGTGAATGAGTATTCAGAAAACGCATCACTGGCTTATTCAGAAGAAAAATATAAGACTCTGAAATCATCAACTATTTTGTCCATTTATTCAATGATACGGACATCCTTGAATTCTAAAAACAAAAAAGACATCAACAGGTATTCCAAACTTGTCGCATTCCTGAAGAAACAATCTGTTGGATATAAAGCAAAAAATCCAAACCATTTATTACTGAAAATATACAAATGTTTACAAGAAGCCCCAGATGAAGATTGTCTTCTTCAAGAGGTACTTTTCATTTATACTCTTCGGAGTAGTTTGTAGAGCAGTTTTCACCATTATGCATTCAATATTGTGTGTAATTCGAGCACGAAGTGTAATTGCTTCTCTCGAAAGATTACCGGTAACTCCAAATACATAAATGTGCTCCAAATACATAAATGTGCTCCAAATACACGAATAGCTCTTTGTTCAAAGTTGCATACATGATTTTTTCTCGTAAGTGGTCTAGCGACATGAAAATTGATGAATTATATGCGAAAACCATACGTCAGGTGGAAAAAATCAGGAGAGCAGATTTGCTAAGAAAGGAATGAGGATTTCAAAAATGATTTTCACTTGAGAACAAGCATTGGCGTATCACTTCTATCTCCAGAATGATTCAGTGCAAATCTCGCACCAACGCCACTGCAACAATAAAAAAATATGTTGTACAGCAGAAAATGCCTTTTGATGCATAAAAGATGTGTACTACGTTCCATAAAAATATCAAATTTTCAGTTCATTTGTAGTGAACCAGTCATTTGCTTTTGTCAGCGTTATTTCAGATAATTTCAGTAGGTTTTTCATGTCCTCATTAGAATTGATCAAGGTGGTATCATCAGCAAAGAGCACACGTTTTGTTGGAAGCATATAGTGACAGAGGTCGTTGATGTAAATTGGGAACAAAACAGGGCCAAGAACTGAGCCTTGAGGGACACCGTGTGAAACTTTTCCCAGGGATGAGAGTTGACCATTTGTCATCGCGAACTGTGATCTACCATATGGATATGTTTCATATAACTTGAAGAGCAGGCCTCGTATCCGGTATATATTCTCAAGAAGTCTGTTATGAGAGACTCAGTCGAAGGCCACATAAGGTAATGAGGGCCTTCGACTATGCCTGACATGTTTTTCCTGATGCCAAATCGGCTGAAACTCCACAGAGCGTTTGAATGAAAGTAATTTGTTAGTCTGCATCTATCCAGGGTTTCGAGTACCTCGGCAAGGACAGGTATGATTGAAATCATTCTGTAGTTTTCGTGACATGGGGGGTCTTATTTTTGAACTGGGGTGGAACTACTGATATTTCAAAGACATCTGGAAAAAGTCTCTGCGAAAAACAACCATTTATCAGTACGGAGAAAGAAGAAGATATTACGTTCGCCATCTCTTTGTGACTATAAGAATTTAAGTTATAAATATCCAAACAGAAATAATTACCTACTGTTTTTATTGCTTTCACCACTGGAGCTAGAAAAACTGAATGTGAAGGTATGTTTATGTGTTTTAAGAAATCGTTTGGGTCATGACATATGTTTGGCAGAAGATATATTATATTTTTTGGAATGTTACAGAAATAGTCGATGAATGAGTCTTGGGGGATTTTTGAGATAGTTTAAGGTTGAGTTTTTTGTTACGTTCATGATCAAGAAGCTTCCAACCGTCCTCACACCTGTTAGAGGATTTTTGTTTTAATTATCATACGATGATTTTCTACAATCAACAAGACATTTTATATAGTTCTTGCGTAAAGTATTGTATGCTGATGTGACTTCATTTCCATTCACAATGTGAATGAGTTCAATGGTTGATAGTGAATCTGTCATTTTTTTGAGCTCCGTATTAAACGGTATGGGTTGTTTTGGAACCTCGTTCCAAAATTTCTGTAGAGGAAAAATCACGCCTACATGATAACTGACTATATTTGTCAAGACGTCGCAATGGAACATAGGATCAGAGGAGTCAAGGAAAATTGACCAGTCAAGGGTTGATAGAATACACCTCAGCTTGGTGAAGCCTGAACGACTGAGCCTATGTTTCCATGTATACTCATGAGAATGATTTATTGTGAGATTCAAGGTTATATATTGACCTTTATGGTCTGATAGACAAGGGTCAATGACACCATATTGATTTTTGAAGTTGATTACGAGATTGTGAATAAAAGTGGTTGAATTGAGACTGATTCTCGTATACTCTGATATAGTTGGGAGCAGATCAAAAAATGTTAACAACTGAGTGAGATCTGAGAGGTTGTAGATTGGACGGAGAAATTTATTTCTATCTAAAAAAGCGAAAGTTTGCTTCACCCTGTATACACGAACCAACTCGATTGTAATTAAAAAAAAAATATGTCTTGAGTTCCCTCATGAATTTTGTCACACTAGTCGGCCACCCGGCTTATTTCAAAACTTGCCATAGATCTCGTATTTTTACTGAAAACTAAAATTGGATCTTGTGTTGAATATAAAATGCTGTTGATTAGTTCAGGGCCTCATTATCATTCATCGCATGAAATGAATGAGCACAGAGATTTTTGTAATTCAATTAAACAAGGAGGGCATTATTATTTTTTACTGTACACTTTCCAAATACAGTTGGTAGCTTTGTTGAAGCCCAATGATATTGATTAAATATATTTTATTAAATTCAGTTCAATCAAAGCTAATCTGTGCAGTGTGTTAATAGAGAAGGGATGCAAAAAATTAAAAAAGAATTCTGATGACATAGTTTCATCCATTTCATTTTCTGTTAATAGCAAAATCCTGGAGAGTCTAAGCGATTCTGCCTCGTTGTGAATATTTTACCTGTTGCTGGGGCATTTCCATTTGTTTCAGATCGCAAAATATCGTGATGTTAAAGGCTGCATGCGCACCAAAAGATGGATCTGGGCACTTGCACGAACTGGCTCTGCGTGAAATAGGAACCCGTCAAAGGAAAGGTTGCCAATTACCCGGCGATTTCCAGTCCAGGAAGTTCAAGTTCGTGTGATGTTGTGTCTCCAGCAAGGAACTGTTTCTAATTAGTTGTGTTAGGTAAGTAGAACAGATTACGATGCTAATGTTGACTGAATTAGTGCTTGTGAGTATACACTGAGGTACTGCAGAATAGATTGAGAAAAATGATTTTCGGGCGAGTTTAAAAAAAAACCATTATTTTCTGGAAAAATCAGTTTCTAACTCAATAACGGTAATAAATAGAGCAATTCACGTACGCCAATCGATTGAGAATGGCCGAATTAGTCTAGGAACGGAATTTAGTTTCGCTTTATTTCTCCCCGTTTTATTCGAAAATAAATTATATTTCCTAAGAAATCTATTTAAGTAGAATTTTTGCTAAATAATCAATTGTAGAAGAGTATCGACATTTTGTATTATCTCCATTTGCAGATATTCGTGTGTGACTTCCCACTTCATTCAGATTTATTCATCTGGGTAATATTTATTCTCCATAAATTGATATAGATTAGTGACCCATTTTTTTCGCAATAGCCCACTGAAATAGGTCATTGAAAAAAATCACGTTATTGAAAGATTTCACAAGAAAAACATATCAGTATTGGTGATTCCTAATCCTGGAATAAACTTATGCAAACTTTGAATAACCGATACAATGTTTTTAAATTTTCTTGGTCATTGTGAATTGAGTGTTCAATCCACATTTGACGCTGTACAAATCGGAGCTTTGATAAGATATTGGATAGGTCTTGGTCTAACAATAGATATGAATATTTCACGTATGGATTGTTTGAATATGAAACAAAAAAATTCATGTATGCATTCTTCAGAAAATGTCCTCAATAAAAGTTGGCATGTAATAAGAAAACTCCATTGAGTATTCAATTCGAGGGTGGTTCGTATACCTTTCTAAAATAATTGAAGTTCAGAAATGTATTATCAGAACAGTAAATCAGCAGAATTTCCAATAATCAGCAAGCTGTAGATCATCAAGACATTTGCAGACAATACAATACAGGTAAGATTGAGAGCCGTAAATGAAGTTCCATACTATTTTTTCAGAATAATTTTTAATCGAAACAATTGACTATCATATGGCCGAAATAAATGACAGGACCTTATTTTGTAATATACAAAAACTTTTTTTTCTAACGTAATTGTTAATTATTTTTTTTGTAAATTTTCCGATTGCGAACTACCAGATTGTACAATATCGAAATGTATCAGAAAATATATAAAACAGTCAATCTTCAGATCGCAGAATTTTAGAAAGTACGAGTATGATAAAATACATTCTGAAATCATACGGTCTACTGACGTATGAGTTTGATGATTCGAGTTGAGATATAATACGGATATCGAAATGTAGGAACTTTTTTTTTGTTATCTGTAGCATAATCTACTGTTCTGAAAATTAATGATCATGTTGAAGCAGTGGTTTTATGGAACACTTATCTTGAAATTACGTTTGTTGAATCACGGGAAAATAGAGATTTGATAAACATCGTGTCTCACAAAATCATATTTGGGTAATTTCTAGTTCTAGTCAAAAACTATTCTGAATATATAGTCGATATTCTATATTCAGCTCGATCAAGGCATAGCAAGAGTTCTGAGAAAGTACAGTCCTGAATGCAGTCAGAAAATGTGGGTTACTGATAATATTCTCCCATTCTGATGAACTACTGTTCCGATGAAAAATATTCTGACATTCGCACTGTTTGATGGTGTATCTTCTGAGGAGAAGTGTGTTACTCAAAATAATGTTGTTTTGGATACAATGAGAAAGAATCTAGAAAACTCAAGCGTGATGGAATATCAAAATGAGCAACGCAATAAATAATTGTTAGCTCTTTGACATTTCTAAGGCATTCCGAATATCATTGACAAAAAGTAAACTAACATCACTTCACTACGATTTCCCCAAAAAATTGGTTTACAAAACCCACGACACGTGTTTCGCTGACCTATAGCTTTTTTAAGTTGATAAACTGAATCAAAATTACTGGGGTTTGATATAAATAATAGGAGCAGGTAGACAGTTGGTTGGATAATACGTAATTGAGTGATTATTGGACGAAATATTATTCAATTTCTAGTAAACAGATTTAAAAGGGACGAATTATTCAAAGTAATGGAATTAATATTGTGAATTCTTGTCTTTGTTAATCTCTACGCTTCCTAGGGGATTGAGTTTTTGACCATTCTTTTCTAGCAAAAATTCAAAGTAATCAACAAAGCAATGCTTTTCAGTCAGGAGATGGTTAGCGATATTTGAAATAGATGCTCAGATATGCGTTGCTTGAAAATTCTACCTTTTGTCCTATGTAGAAACATGGACAAAAACCACATGTCAGTTTACATCCTCCAGATTTGTCAGAATTTCCAATTCGATCTTTGTTATTTTGATAAATTTTCCCAAAGTATCATTTGTTCTGTAAGCAATATTAATATCTTTTGTCTCAAATAATTGGAAGTTTCCTCTGTAGGTTTGCCGAAATAAGTGATAACCCTGAAATTTGACTTTGTATTTGAATCGGTTGGATGAACCTCCTATTGCCTTCATATAGAGTTTTTTCGATAGAATTATGTCAACTTAACTTTAGTTATATCCGTTATTGGCTGTAATTTGTTAAATTATATTCAATTCTTTATTGGAATTATCTTCTGACAGAGGACTGTGGACCATATTATCACATGCGGCTGCTTTGTGTTCCTAGGAATGAGTGGAATTACTATGTATTGTAATATCTGTATGAGAAGGTTTGTAGAAAATTGAAAAATCGCGTTTATTATTTATTTTCGTTATGAAAAGCCTGACAAACCCATAGTATATAAGCTAAGTTGTGGTACTTGTCCATATTTTCACATAGAACAAACAGGTAGGACTCTCAAGCAACGCATATCTGAGCATAGAAACAGTTTTATCAACGGCAAATCTAATTCCCCCTTCGCTAACCATTTCCTTACTGAGAAGCATTGCTTTGCTAATGACTTTGAACTTCTGCATATAGGAAAGAGGTAAAAAACTCAATCTCCCAGAAAGCTTAGAGATTAACAAAGACAAGAATTCACAATACTCATTAAATTATCAGATTTATTCAATTAATACGCCCCTTTTAAATCTGTTCACTAGAAATTGAATAATCTTTCGTCCAATTATCGCTTAATTACATAATATGCAACCAACTGACTACCTGCTCCAATTATTGATATCAAACCCCAGTCATTGTAATTGAGTTTATCTCCACTTGGAGAAGCTATAGTATAGCGAAACACGTGCAGTGGGTTTCGTAAACTGATTATTCGTGAAAATCGTAGTGGAGTGTTTTAGTTTCCCAACTAACATTATAGGAAAATTATACCAAGCAGTGGGGTAAAGCGGCTTCAAGAAGTCCGAATTTACCCATTTCTGACCGAATATTTTACCTTCAAGTACTAACTAACTCCAAAGTTATAATTGGAGTTATAAAAACCATAATTGAGAGCACCAAATCTCCTTCAAAAACAAAAAACTTAATAGGCGTAGTGCGTAGTATGAAATTACTTGTTATGGACTTCAAATATACCGTCACAGCCTCATGGGTTAATAGAGTGATTTACTAGGTTAAATTTCACCTAAAGGTAACCAGCAAAATGTGTTCAAAATACTTGGAACTCTCAGGAAAAACCTTCTGGTGAATATTTACCTGATTATTACCTCATGTGTGTTCATATAGTCAGGGAATTGACAAGTCAGTAAACAGGTCTACTATATACTCTTTATTACCTATTTTGGCACCAATTAGGTTGAAGGAGTTGCCTGGACATTTTTTGACCAATTTTATACCTACTGCTCTACAATGAGGGCGAGATTACCACAATATTTGTCTAATCAGACTAAATGTCTACAACGAAGTCAAAGTTACCTGAAATAAAATCCTCAAAGTAACTTAGTCTATCATCAGATATTAAAGACCAAGTCGATTCAGATGAGGATGACATGATACAATTCACTTCCTTTAATTTTTTATTGTGCCTACATTCTAGAAATCTATAAAATGCCGAGCAAAAATTCGAATAGAGTTAGTAAACCATACAGGTATACCACCAACTATTATCGATTAGCTGCCAGAATGAGAACAAATGAAAATATAATCCGAAACCATCCTATACTTTCCGATGTCCAGAGATCAGAGCCATCATCTTCCACTCAGTCATCATCAACTACAGAAATTAATGTAGAGTAAGAAATTGCTTTTACCGATGATGATACCGGGGAAAAATATGGATCACAGGACGATGAGTTCAATGGGAATAAGGCACAAAGCTTGGAAGATAACCTCCCATTGTTAGAGGAGTTCAGACATTGGGCCTTGTCGCATAAAGTCTCCATACAAGCAGTTGGTAGAACACTCTCCATTTTGTTCCCACTTATGGGGTACATAGGAGTATTCAACTATGGGTGTTGCTTCACGTCTTTTTATGACGGCAACTATTTTAAAACACTCATCCATTATTGAAATAAAAACATGAAAGCGTTAACCTTAAACTTTGGTTAGGTCTCAGGTCATGTCGGTAAGAGATACTGAACAATAAATGGGCTGCGTTCAGAAAGCTTCGTCTGTCGCCAGCGGTAAACTACAGCCGCGACGTTTTCAATGATGCAGCGACAAAATGGAATTCAATGAAGTTCATCCTTTTGGAGTAAATGGATGAAAAAATGGTATTGAATACGCAAAAAATCAAATCAAATAGAAAATTGATTTTAACAAAAATAAGAGATTGATGTGTTGAAATGAAGAGTTTCCATGGCTTCGAGAATTTTAAAACCAATCATTGTGGTTTCCGGAAAAGTAAAAATCAAGCGAATCATAATTGGTCGATTTTTAATGGTATTTACAGTTGGCTGATAAATTGTATATTTCCGGGCACCGAATGCGGAACGCAGAAATGTCAAATCAAAATTATTCAGCCAATCACAACACACCATTTTATATTTGAAAAGTTTTGATTGGCTATTTCTCTTCGGAAAGAGATTCCCTCATTAGACAATAACATTAATCATGGTTTCTATTCTGGGAAGATGTGCACTGAAATATAAATATCGCGTACTATTATCAACATTACTGATGGATTTAATTTCAGAATGAACACTCATTACAGGGTTTTCTAGTCAATATCCATTTCTCTGAGTAACTATAGGTTACTTGGCATTACCATTAACATTAGCAAAACATATTGACTTTTTCACCCCGCATTGACATTTGAGTGTTTCTGCACAGAACATAGAATAAGTAAAATATAAATTTATTATCCACGATTCGCAATCCATCCAGAGAACGAAAGGTATAGACATGCATCCAATAACATATATTGTATTTCATCACGTGACCACAATGTGAAAGGGTCTGAAATCCCAAGATAAGGAAAATGGACTTCAAAGTCAGGAATAAAGGTTACTTTCGACTTTGATCAAAGTCTATGTGTTCTCATAGTCAAAATTTTAAGGAATTTCGACATATAGGTCCCATATGGAATCTACGCCATATTTTTCGGTTTGAACCGTTTCCGCCATTGTAAAAATAATACATAATTTTCTCGAATCGACCACATTTTAATGAGTGGTAGTCAAAAAATAGGTGAATATGATACTTCATCTATAAAATCAGTTTTTGAAGTGTTTGATGGAAAAAGTTGTCAAAGTAGACATGAATTAATGTTTTTTTTTCATACAAATCTAATAATTTGATGGGCCCACTTGTTTTAGACGAGTAAAAATCAACATTATCACAGAAAAGTTTGTATCGCAAATGAAATCACAGCTAGGTGTGGATGCGAAACCATCACTTATTGCATTATCTGCTATACGTTTATTGACAATTTTTTCTTCATACGCCATGTTCATGTCAACTTCAACGCTTTCACGCATAAGCATGTAGGTTAAGATACACAATATACAGTAAACTTTTATCATCTTCTTCTAACCTGCCATTGTTTGTTGTTTGTTTCATTACAGTGTTTATAACCTGAAATTGGTAAAAATGACTACATTTTTACCATCAGTCGACTAGTCTGGAGGCAATTTTACCTATTTATGCCTTCAACTTATAAGGAGAAATGTCTTAATTTCCCAAATTTCGACTTCTGAATTACTTCCATTTTTTTCCCCATAATGGTAAATTTAAGGTAATTATAACGTAATAATTACCTTCGCCAATTAGGGTGCTGACCTATTCGAAGGTCGAAATGACGTAAATTTTACCTACAATGTTTGTTGGGTTACTTTGATTATGGATTCTCAAGTTCGGCCGCGTCTATTCAGAATATTGAAAAGTTTTGTAGTAGATCATTTTCCATCACAACAAACTGAAATTATACTTCGTGGGGCACATCAAGTACTCTCAACGACACTGAACAATCTGTAAAATTATTTGTTATTAAGTGAAAAGTGCTGTGAACGCAAACATCAATAGATTATGATAATAGATGTCACAACAAAATAATTCAAAGCATTTCACTATCATCATAGACAATTAACAGAATTACGATCAGCCAAACGCCACGCCAGTGTTCAGGTATATGCTAATAGAGACTACATGAATTTAATTGAAATAATGTACTGTTTCGATGCTTTCAGTATGGATCCTGATGGATGTTAAGTATATGCAGTCCAAATGTTTGAAATACATTCTTTTTGAACGTACGGTGTCTTCATCAAAAACGATTTTGATTCACCATTCATTAGAATGAATTTTTTTGAATTGGGTTCATTAATTGCCGAAGAAATTGATTTTGGGAACGTAAAATTTTGTAAATGTCTTATAAACTCAGTTGAGCTATATTCTGATGAATTACACATGCCGACATGATTTTTATTGTTTAGAATGTTTCAAGTTTTTTAACCGACAAAATCAAAAAGGAGGAGGTTCTCTAGTCGACGCGTTTCTTTTTTTTTATGTATGACCACGCATAACTTTTTACAGAAGAGCCCAATTCCGATGATTGGATATGGTCTACTTCAAAGTTGGACCCATTTGGATTTGAAAAAGAAATCCACCCCTAAGGGTGGCAAAATGGACGATATTGATCATTCACCCTCTGAATTTTGGTCCGTTAACCGATTCTATCAGGCATAACTTTGTACTGGGTTTTCCGATTTGGATGATTCTCTTTTCATTAGATAGGGTATACCTCATAGTTGATCATAAAGGATTTGGAATGGAATAATCCACCCTTATTGGTAGAAGGATAGGGGATGATTTATTTTTAACTTGTGAACATTGGCACACATATGTAGTTGACATTAACAGATCGCTATTGTCATTATTTTTTTCTCCCACATCCGTCACAATAAGTCCATTCCTTGGAAGGATGGCATATACAAAGTGATGAAATGAACCAAACAAGACTATCGAAAATAATTTATATTATATAACAATAAATAGTTGAAGTAGATAATCATATTATTCAACTGTTAATAGTTGGAGTGAGGTCAGTAAACAAGTATTTTGGAAGTATTCAGAAATTAGGTGGGTAGTAATTAGTAGATTTCAGCCATAAAAAATTGAAAAATAAAAACTCTTTAACAAAAAATGAAACCGACGAAAACAGAGACTGATAATACAAAAATAAACATTCTTATCAATAAGTAATCTCCTAAACTAATGTATGTGACTGATTTTGAGTCGGCACCGAACAAACCAGCAATTGAATTGAGTAAAGGGTAAAATGATGGCAGCAGGATGAGCGGTGGCGTTTTGATATTTTTTTCAAGAAATTAAATGATCTCCGTTGTTTGGTTGTTTGGCGCCAACTCAAAATTAGTTACATACAATAGTTTAGGAGATAAGTTATCAATAAAAATGTTTATTTTCCACTTCTTAGTTTCTGTTTTTGTTAAAAAGTTTTTATCCAGTGATTTAGTGGCACTGATCACGAATCCCTTGCTATTTTGGTGGTATCACATCAGTTCCGAAAGAAATTTCATTCAGTTGTTATTTTCAATAATAACAAAATTCCAGTGAAATTATAGAGTTTTCGCGTTCTCATCGCGAGTTCATCACAATTGCTATGAGCGTGTTACTTTTTAAGCTAGTAACGCTCATTCTTAACATCACTGAAGTGAAATAAGTCATAACATCGAATATGTTCATGATTTCCAATTAGAATTGAAGTGTTCGTGTCGATGTTTTGTGAATTTTTTTATATTGGTTATAATAAAACTGTTATTATTTTGTCCTGAATAGTGAAACTGTAAAAACGTATTTTGATATATTTGTGGAAATTGTGTCAAAACAGCTCAAAATATTACAGACTTTGTAGAAGAAATTCTGACTATCATTTTGGATTGAGCTTTGCACTTTGCTCATCGAAGGTGTGAGGTTGATGGGTCGGTGGTTTCGCGGTATCACAGAGTTCTTGTTGTGTTGGGGGATCATGATGACCGTGGCTTCTTTCCATGGTCGTGGGAAGTGTCTGAGCCTGAGCACCGCATTGACGATGTTGGTCAAGGCAGAAATTCCTTTTCTCGGTAGAGCCTTCAAGGCTCTATTCGAGATTTGATCTGGTCCGGGTGCCTTGCGGGTAGCAAGGTTTCGGATGATGTGCTTGATTTCTTCTGGCGAAGTTGGTTCAAGGAGTTGCTCGGCTTCATTGATCCGTCTTATTCTCCTGACAGTTTGGCTGGGAACTGAATTTTAGTGTCTCGTCTGGCGAAAAACGCCCGTTTTTATCCTCTAATAGGCTCCGCCTACCAGGCGTCGCTCTCTGATTGGTTCCAGGATTTGTACGACTACCCAGACACGTCTGCTCATCGTTCAGAATTTCTGGACTGGAGTACGAGAAAGGTGAATGATAATTTTTTTTTCAGGATTATTTTCTGGGAGCCATAATTGCTGATACAACAACAATAGCATAATTGAATCATGTACCACGTGCAAACTGAACAATAGTTATTTTTTTACTTTGTATCGGCTAATAATCAAAAAATTATACACATCATAAAAGATTTGAAAAATACAAATTAAGTCGGAGTTGACTGCATACTTACAAAATAGTTAGGAGTATACCTCATCAAATTGCTGAACCAATAGCGAATATAATAAATTCATCTATCGAATGAGGCGAATGTCTCGAAGATTTGAAACTAGGAATGGTAACACCAATCTATAAAAAAGACGGCCCCCTTTGCATGGATAATTATAGGCAAAAAACTGTCCCCAGTGTAGTGAGTAGAATGTTCGAAATGACAATGTATAACAGGCTTATATCTCACCTTAACAAATATAAGATTTTCAAAGAGTCGCAAAACGGTTTTTACCCTGGTGGATCAACAAAAACCGCTATTTGTAATTTTTTCGAATACATCTATGAATATTTGGACCAAAGAAAACTCCTGGATGCCCTCTTCTTTGACCTCACGGAAGCCTTCGACTATCCAGACCTATAAACCATACCCAAACCCAATTGTACTCATTAGGAATTTGTGGAAACACACAGAAATGGTTGATGTCATATCTGAAGCACAGGAAAATCTTTGTGGAGCTCAATGCAGTCCGGTCTGAAATAATCAATGTTGACCTAGAAGTCCCACAAGAATCCATAATAGGTCCACCAATATTTCTGATGTTTATCAATGACCTACCTGATTATATAGAAACTGACTCTCTGCTCTTATATGTCTTGAGCATTTCATAGTGAACATCTACGCGAACTTTTGATAGTAAATTTGACGAAGTATATAGTAGATTCAGAGACAGGTGCTACACTGATCGAATAATAGTGGGCACCTCTGAAAATACTGAATTCTTAGGTAGGTTCCTAGACTCTAATCTATTATTCGGAAACTGCCTACATCATATCAGCAAAAAAATTAATAGTGGAGTTTACGCCATTCTACAGATAAAAAACATACTTGATAAACATCAACTAATCAGCATATATTATGCACTAAAATATCCCCATCTAACTTACAACATAAATGTATGGGGACATGCAGTTTCATCCCAGAGACTACTAATATCACAAAAAAGGATAATACGAATAATATTTGGAATAAAACGAACGGATTCCTGCAAGTCATACTTCATTGAAAACAATCTCCTCACTGTGCCATGTATATACATCATGAGATCTATATTACTAATGAAAGCAAAACTCACTAGCTTTTTGACAAAAAGTGATAACCACAACCTATAATACAAGATACGGTAACCGCCCACAGATACCTTACCATGAAACAAAATTTTTTGAACACGCTACTTCTTATGCAGGAATTCAGCTATATAACAAACTATCAGAAGAAATTGTAAGTGAAAAGAATTACATTTTCAAAATTAAATTGAGAAACCACCTCGTGAGTAAATGTTGCTATAAAGTAAATGAGTACCTAGATGAATGTCGATGGAATTGGAATACATCTCGTCCATAAATTTTCTGATCATCTTGCATTGTATCTTCCACTATTTTATAACCTTATTAGCTTCTACCTGTGATATTTGCGAACTATTTTATTTTATTTCTTACTTTATATACATGTATCTATACTATGTCTTCTGTTTCCCAATGACTTTCCGAAATCATGTAACAATGATCAAAATGGAAGAGCAATATTTTATTATTTTTATTCATTATTTTTTATTGAAGATTTTTTTTTTCTTATCTTAAAAATGTTTAAATCATTTTTATTTGTGAACCTGGTAATAAAATTTGTTCCCATATGTTGAAAGAATTATTGCCAGAGAATGTTTAAGAATAAAAATAAATTATTTTACAAAAAAGTTAAAAATAGTGAAAGAACGATGATGGAACCATATTGTTGAAAAGGAATAAATTTGTAAAAAAAAACACAAGGCGTGCAAAAAAGTACAGACTTAAATGCAGGTTATACACAATACCCATCAATCTCATTTCAATCGTTTTTATCAAACATATCACAGTCATATTCCATCTATGCTAATTTTTTACAAAATTTTTATCAATAGTACAATTGCTGTTATTCTGTATGTTAATTCCAAACGAAGATTTTGGTAAATCAAACGGCTTTTCTTGTATAATGTTACAAGTATTGTTGTTCTCGACTTTGACATTTCCACTTTTTTTGAAAAAATACCGTTTCCAATTTTGACTTTTTCTTTCACGGACTGCTCCTCATAGCCTCCTGCAACAATCGACGATCGCCATCTACCATGATGTTTAGTCTCAAAATATCAGCCCCTGAGCCAACTAAAAGCGACGCAGAGGATCTTCTGAAACTGTGGCCAGTATATTTTGCAGTATCAGGTTATTCAAGAAATGATGCAATTAGATGCAATTAGAGATTCAGGGCTTCCTGCTATCTGAGGATGCAGTGACATGTGCTCACGGAGAGAATTAATTTTCATTCAAAATTAACAAAATGGCGGACGAGTTTTGTAATTATGGTCCGATTTGATTCAAAATGAGTATGTAATTGGTATGTGGGAGTTTTCGGGGTCGAAAACTATAGATTTTTTGTCAAAATTCATGAAATTAAAATGGCGGCTCCAAGATGGCGGACGATCTCTGTGATTATGGTCCGATTCTATTCGAAATTGGTATGTGGAGGATTTCGGGGTCGGAGATTAGGAATTCATTGTCAAAATGCATGAACTCAAGATGGCGGCTCTGAGATGGTTGACAAGTTTTCTATTCAGAATTGGCATGACGGGGTTTTTGGGGTCGGAGATGAATTCAGTCGAAGGTTATTGATTTTTTGTCAAAATTCATAAATTGAAGATGGCAGCTCCAGGATGACAGACAGGTTGATCTTTAGATGGTCTCCTCATTGAAGAACTAGATAGCTCAGAACTCACAGAATGAAGGCCTCATAATGACGATGCATTAATAAAAGTGCATAGATTAAGGCGTACTTCGCACGAAGTAAAAACATTGATGAAAAAAGTCTTTTTATACACAAGTTTTTATTCAAATGTGCTAAGGAGTAAAAAATAATTGCTTTGAATGAGCGACGTAGATTCAAGAGCATGTCGCTTTTTTATTCGAACTCTCGAATCCAAAGCAATAATTTTTTACTTTTTAGCGCATTTGAATGAAAGCTTATCTTATTATCGATTATTTTTTCTTTAATTAAAAGGAAATGCTATTTCTATTTCTAAAAGAAGTGTACATCACCTAACCTGACTTGGCTAACATTGCTTTCCAAGTAGAACGAATCATTTCATTTTAAATTACCAGGAATATAACTTAATCAATTTCTAAAGTGAAAGAAACACAACCTAACCTAACTTGGCTAACATTGATAATCAACTTGAACACACTGTACATTTTTCAACTCGAAAATAACGCACTCGCACATGCTCGCTTTGCTTGTGTGTCTTGCTAGCCTGGAAATCCAATTTGATCACTTTCTACCTGGTTGTTTTTCAACCTTCTCAAGTTGGGCTAGATATTTTGAATGTCTATTTCACTTGAACTAATGTGCTACCATCTATGACTCAGTAGCATAGGTACCAAAAATACAGTTTTTTGGCGTTGAAAATGTATGAGCTGGTGAAACACTGTATTGCAGATGCATGTGATCAGATTGTCAAATGATGTGCATTTTTTTTATTGGTGAAGTAAAAGAGTATTATTTCGCAAATTGGTTTTGACCATTACAAAAAATAAATGTTTTTTGGGTAATAATTAGAATGAGGTACTAATAATTGACCAGCGTGAACAAAGAGGTAACTGTAAATAGGTAAACATAACTTCACTTTGTTTTTTTTTAATAAATATTGTTTAATCTTGCGAACTCATCTAAAATGAACAGAAATAGACTCCTAACTAATGATGAGCTTTTTCAGCTTATGAAAGTGGGGCTGTAAGATATAGAAATATTCACTGATGAAGATAACGAATAATTTGGACACTTTTCCAGAGCCGTAATTTCAAGGTATAACGTACAAAAGCAATAGTCAATTGTAAATAGTGCCCTAATCAATAATATTCTTTAGAGGTTTGTTTTGTTTGTGATCGTTGGCTATTTACCGAGTTGAGGCATTGCCTCTTTACTCTTCCATCTTAGTATTATATCTGAATCCCTTTGGTGTTCTTTGTTAGATAAGTGTGAAATACTTAGCTTAGGCGTGAATGATTTTATTGTTCCTTGGAAATTCAATGGAACGTTTTGATGTTGAGATTTATCCTATGGAAATACTTTAATGATCGTTTTTAGAAGTCTTTAATTCCCGTGGTTCTGGCCTAAACTAGCGATAGTTCTGGCCGTTTATATTTAGTGGGGTCGTCTGTAGTGTAGTTTACAGATTCCCTAACTAATGAGTTTTCGTGGGTTTCGGCTTTACCGGAAAACTCAATATTGCGCTCACGAATGAGGTCTTTAATCTTTGTTTGATTAAGGTCTGATAAGATGTTATTGTTTCGCACGTACCACGGAGCATTTGTGATCATCCGCAAAACTTTTCCCTGCGCCCTTCCCAGGATCAGCATGGAGTTTGAAATTTGCCCCCAGACTGCGGAGGCATGGGTAATGACGGGTCTGATGACTGTTTTATATAATAACGTTTTTGTTTTTAAATTTAGTTTAGTTTTCCTGTTCAGAAATGGATATAGTGCTACTATTTTGTGTGTGACTTTGTTTTTCATTTCAGTGACATGTTTATTCCAGGTTGATCTGGGGTCTAAAGTAAGTCCCAAATACTTGGCGTTTGTTGCCCATTCGATGTCATGGTTTGCTATGTTAATTTTAGCAGTTGGGTCTTTCAGGAATCTGCCTAATGGGATGGCTCGTGTTTTGTTAGGGTTCATAGCGACTTCCAGTCGAGAAACCAACTTTCTAGGTTATTAAACGCGTCTTGGAGGTATCTTACAGCATAATTTTTATTGCGAGAGTAGGCTAGGATTGCCGTATAGTCGGCAAATAGCGAGATTATCGTGTTTCTTGACTCTGAGACTAGTGAATATATTATATAGGGTTGGCGACAGTACTGCGCCCTGAGGAACTCCAGCAGGTATCTCTTCAGATGTTGATACTGAATTTTCAACGCGGACTTGGAATGTTTTTTTTTTCTCAGAAGGAAGCGATTATTTTAATCAAACCCAATGGAAGGTGGAACTCATTGAGTTTATATAAAAGGCCTTCGTGCCAGACACGGTCTAATGCGTTTGCGACGTCTAGAAATGAGGCATGAACGAATTGTTTTTTGTTTAATTCTGAGATGGCATTTTCGACCAGTCTCGGGGCCTGCAACTCTGTTGAGTGGAATTCCCTGAATCCAAATCGGAAATCCGGTATTAAATTAAGGTCTTCTATTTCTTCCTGCAATCTTTGCAGGATGACTTCTCCTGCTATTTTCCCAACCCTGCATAAAATACTTATGGGTCGATGGTTTTGGGGAAATGTTGGATCTTAGCCAGTTCCAGGGATCACGATGATGATGGCATGCCTCCATCTTTTGGGGAAGTATCTTGAGCGGATTGCGTTATTTAATATGTTCTTTGGAGAAGTTATTTTTCAAGATCTCATTTGAAATTTAATCTAGTCTTGGGGCTTTTTTCTTTTTCAGTCCTTTTATGAGACCTTTTATCTCGTCAAGAGAGGCAGGACGTACTACGTCATCATCATGCTTCCTCAAGCGATTTTTAATGTTATTTTCGATCATTGATTTCTATTTATATCATCGTTTGGATGAGTGTTTACCCGGAACTGTTGCTCCATGGTATCAGCGAAGGCTTTGACTTTATCAGCGTCGCTATATTTCAGACCGTTGGTCCATGAATGGAAGGTAAATTTACTTTTTTGTTTTTGAGTTTTCTCACTAGCTTCCGAGTTCCATTCGGATCATTATGGTTGATTTCTTCGAGGGTTTTTTCCCATCTATCGTTCTTGAACATTTTAATTGCATTTTTAACCCTTTGGTTTGAGCTATTATAAAATATTTTATCATTACCAGCTAGTGACGCTTGGTAGCGTCTTTTAGCTCTGTTGTTTCGCTTGATCAGGAGCTTTACGTTTGGCAGTAAGGTATCATAGTTCGGATGGGGGTTTTTATGTTAATAGAGCAATCCTGAAAGTTTTTAGTGATTGTTTCTTCAAATTTTTCGAGAACATTATCTAGTTCGTCCGGCGATTCTATCAATTCGGGGGCGCAGTACCCGTTTGTTAAGCGGAGTTCAAAATTTTCCCAATCTGTTGTTTTATAATAGCTATCCACTTGGACAGACTGTCCTTGGCCTGAGGTTATAGAAACCAGATTATGGTCCGAGCTTAGTTCGCTGATGCTTTCTAAATTAATGTTCCAAGTAATATTTCCATAAAGTTCTATGTCTAATACTTCTGGTCTGCTTGCTCCGTAATGAGTTGGACGATCAGGTGCTCCAATTATGTAGTGTTGTCATTTGGGGTTTGGAATAGAAATAAAGTTGATGGTCTTCTCTTAGATGTATATTGAAAAGAATCTTGCAGGTTACAACAAATGCCAGCAGGCACAACCAACAGAAGTACACACTTATGTAGTAACAAAATGCAATAATCAACATTTCAATGATGCTTCTCTACTTTATAGCTGACGCTTCTGAGACGCATATTCGTCATTACGACGCTGTCGCGTGATGGTATTCGACCAATAGAAACTTGACATGGACAATGGAATATGTAGAACAATAGTAAGCAGTTTTTGAGTTCGTTAGCGAAATGCAGAGTCTCAGCTTAAAAGTATCGGAGTAGGATTGTTGGCAATATGACATCATGAGTAATAATAAAATATATATACAAACAAACAGTAGCACCTCGTAGAGGGTGTGAAGGGTACTTCACAACAGTAGTTTGAGTTATCGCAATGTCTACGCAGTCTGAGGCCATTTGGGTTTGTTGCCCTACTCCACGGAACGTGCTTTGTATTAAAATCGCCCGCTAAAATTGTTGGCATGTTAACTTCACCGATTAGGCTATCTAGAGCGTCTTCAGATAGTATGCTTGTTGGGGGGTTGTAAACTGACACTAGTTGAAAACGACCTCTCTGGGTATTGACCTCAATGCCTATAGCCTCCGTGTTATTTATTCTATTTGAATCGAAGTCGGCTTGGACGCCGGAAAGGTTTCGTTTCACCCCAATGGCAAATCTGCCCACCTGCCTCTCAAGTCTATCTTTCCTGAATATTATATAATTTGGGATGCCAACGTGGTCGTTTTTGAGGTTCGTTTCTTGTAGGAACACTATATCTATATTATGATCAGTTAAAAAGTCGATAAGCTCAGCTTTCTTTGATATAAGCCCGTTGGCATTCCAGGTCACCATGTTCAGAAAGTCCGGAGTATTTGTGTCACTCATAACGGAGGTTCAGAACGTTCAGACTGATAAATTGTATCAGCCCTGGGCGTCGCTTCAGCAAGTTGGTCAACTCTTCAAGATCTTTTATTAAATCGGACTCTCATTTGCATTTGAGTTTTTAACAGCACTAGCATAGGAGGTACTTGGTCTTGTTGAACCGGCACATATGAGACATTTTTCACGATTTTGGTTTTGATCATCGTTATCATTATTTCTATTGCTTGTTTTTCTTTGTAGTTTGGGGAAACAAGTGCATCCTCTGTAGTTGGCCGTGTGCTGGCCTTTGCAATCACAGCACTTTGCTGGTGTGTTTTTTGATTTCGTACACTCATTTGTGAGGTGAGAATTACCGCATTTAACACACATTGGCATCTAGAGCACTGAGCCACGGATGTTCGTGGTTGTTGAGATTCCGCTCTGACAATTATGTCTAAGATTTCTCAAACGTCATAAATTGACTTATTTCCTATACTACTTAGTACAAGAACCATAGGCATAGGTATTTTATCGTATTTTTTCATACGCGAGACTGAAGTTATGTCGAAGCCTTGATCTTCTGAATTTTTTTAATGTCCTTCTCGTCAAATTCAGTGGGAACGCCTCTGAGAAGTTTGTTCTCTGGTAACGTGAAAGTATGGTACAAGACAGCTTTGCTAGTAAGAATGTCTTGAATCTTTTTGTAGTCATAAGGGAAAGCGGGTTGGATTTTTGATTCGTCATTTAAATTTTGGACTTTTGTGTAAACGATTTTTGGTACACATTTGTCCATATAGTCTCTCAGTGGTATCCATTCAGATTTATCGAGTTTCATTTTCAATTGCACCTTCGCTTCCGCTATCCGAAGGCGAAGATTGGGAATCATCACTTTTTGTCATAGTTTTCCTATCTCTTTTTGATCTGACAACTGAAGGTTACGGGTTTGTTACAGTGATCCAATCATCGTTATCAGCGTTTTGGCGAGGCGGTACGATTTCAACATTATTTTTTGGAATTTCTTTCAAGGAATTACCAACATCAATAATCACCGTTTCCATATCAACATCGTTCGTTTGGGAGATTACGGGTTGGTTAATGATAGTGATTACTACCGGGACATTATTTGGATTATTTTCCAGTTGTTTTGGAAAAATGTTTCGAAGTTCTGGGTTATTTACTGTTGACTGATTGACGAGTTTGTAGTTTTCGTCGAGCTCAATGACTCTGGATTGCCTTTTTTGAAGGAAGTTGATAAGTTCTTGAGGTGGTATTGTTCGGAGCCAGCCATCTACTCAAAAGTACTGAGGACCCTTTGTAGGATGCTTTAAACTCGACAGCTCATTTTATTGATTTCGAATTCTTGCCTTTGCTTGGAAAATTCATGGATATGACTAACGAATTTATTTTCGAAATCTAGCTTTGTTGAGCAAGGCTGCTTCAACTTGTGTATTTACTAGAGAAGCTTGTATATTTGGGATGAGGAAATCAGGTCGAGAATGGGACAAAGTCCGTCTGAATCAATGGTTCAGGTCGGCAAGCGGATCTGGATCAATTCCCAGCGGAATATTCGCTCCCTTCCAGGCGGAATTCACCATGTTGTTTTTATGAACAATATCTTCAATTATTAGACTTGCACTACATACAACAAACTCACCTGTGATTTGCACAACACAGAACACATAAATTTGAACGTCTTTATCGTATTTAACGGTGAATTAGCACAACACACTAGAACATGAACGGATAATGCTTACACTACCTTCAATTTGAACGGCCACCAACGATCTAAGATCTGGATGGCTATAATCTCAAGTGCTTGGGTAGGTTTATCTCTCACGTACTACGATCGGACCAGACTATTTTTCAGAGGAAGAATATTCAAATGGGCCCGAGTCTGAGCGAAAGACTAAAGTAGACCCCACCCCGAAAAGACCGAATGATTCCAAAACGAAACTGATTTTCAAATTAAATTATATCGCTATTCGTTATTTTTATGATTATTCCTTTGAAGAAATGCAATTAAAAATATGTACTAAACCATTCACATAGAAAGTCTATATTTCAACACACCATGAAAAAAAAACTTGCGAAAACAAAAATATTTTCGAAATAACAAAGAATTGCATTATATTCTCATATGTGCCAAGTTTCAGATTTTTATCTGTACAAACCATAATTCATGAGCGAAAGGGTCAATGCCTATATAAATTATTTTGAAAATGTATGTTAGCCTTGAAGGAACCTCTTTGTTTAAAATTATGCCATTTATATTCTTTTATTGATTCATTTAATTCGCAAGCTGAAAATCACGATTAATATAACTCCGAGAACCTACTTTACGTTTCTATTAGTTTGGTCAATGCCAACTCATATTTTTTTATTTTCTATTTATTCATTTATTTATCATCCATACAGACTATTAGTCCAATTAAATGGATAAATTGTTAGTAAATACACCATAATATTAGCTATTATATATTGATCATAATTACTAGATTATTAATTACTTATACAAGATTTGTATCAGAATTGTAGGGAGTCGTCCAGAACTGCACTAAGTGGTTTTGTAGAATATATGCTCAGTTTCACAGAGTTAAATTCAATATTTATTCTAGCATTTTTGATTTGTGAACTTCAGATCTCTATCAGATCTTATCAAGTAAAAACCTTCCATCTTAACTATTTCCCATCCCTGACTCCTTTCTGTAACCATGTGTCCGTTATCATCAATATGTTGAAGTCATCTTCCAAAGATCTCCTGAAAAATCCATTGCATTTTGTGTTCAACCCCCTAACATTCTGGTACTATAGCTAAGTTGATCCTAGTATTGTATAACGATTAGTAAGCCCTGAGACATGCATATAACAAATACACTGAACTGAAATGAACGGAAGAAAATATAAGATAGTATATGAATTCAGATGTATTCAATCATTCGGAGAATAATCAGTAATTATCATCATATTAACAATATATACCTAACTTTATTACGAACAAAACAATCGAGAGAAAAAAGGTAGACAAGGTAGACGAAAAAGTTAAAGTTTTTCATCCGCCTCCATCAAATCTGATTCTTCATTTATTATTTTCACATGACTGCCAACTTTCGTGTATATCTTTCCATATCTAGTCCAGACATTCTGTGCACCCTGTTTTTCCTTCGTTGACGTTAAAAGTTGGTAGCGTTTTTCAATCGAATCCTCGTTCAAATATATCCCGGTAACCTTCAATGCAGCTCTGGTACGGCTATGTTCGCGGACGATACCGCGATCTATGCCCACTCGTTCTACAGCGAAGTGGCTGCAAAACAGCTCCAGATTCATCTGGATCGGTTGATCATACCCTATATAGCGAAGAACAAGATAAAGCTTAATCCAAATAAAACGGAGGTCGTTAATTTCACGAGGAAACGAACCAACGTGAAGATCCTCGGGAAATTAAGGGTCGAAAATAGCATTGTGACGGAGAGGCCCTCAGCGAGATACCTGGGGGTGGATCTGGACAGACGCATGACATTGCTTAAGCACATAACGTTAGCGTTGCAGAGGGGGGCGGCCGCAATTAAGCGAACCTATCCCCTCATTGCACGCAACTCCAACTTGTCGCTAAATAACAAATTACGTATCTATAAACAGATTATTAGACCTGCAATGACATACGCCTGCCCAGTGTTCTGCAGCGCATCGAAAACCCAAATAATGAGACTCGAAAGGCTGCAGAATGAAGCACTTCGCATAGTTACTAATAGTAACAGATACATTCGGCTGGATGATCTGCGTGAACTAGCCGAAGTAGAGGAACTATCAGATTTCATCCTGAAACTATCAGACAGATTCTACAGGTATCACATCCCTAAAAGTCCGCTCACGGCGGGAATCACAAACATTAGAGCAAACCAGCATCGCAAACACGGTGTAATATTCGAAAAAACCATTTCGTATAACGAAGTTGATTGATTGATTGATTAGACAAGGTAATTAGGCACCAACAGACTAAACCCACAAATAGGGACATATTTGAATTTTTTTAAACTGTTTTTTTTAATGAAACACATTTTTCCAGTTATGAAGGCATTGAATGAAAATACCAAACAGATAAAAAAAGCTTTAATTCTCGAAGATCAAAACGAAAATGCATATAAACACATAAGCGTAAGCAGGAGGTGCTTTCAAGCAATCAGTTCATTACCTCAAAAAACCAATCTGGTATATCCAGCGCAACTGCTAACACCAGCAGAGACCACCCCTTCGCCCCTTTGGGAGGGCAAGCGGGTGATCTAATAACTTCCCCATCCATTGCAACAGTTCCTATCCTCTTCCTCACCCATCCCGAAGAGGACAATAAGAACTGTTTTACTGTAAAATTGTAAATAGTAGTTAAGGCTTTTATTGTGAAACGAATTTTACTAATAAATATATTTTGATTTGATTTAGCTCTGTAGACTTCTGTTTCGCTCCAGGTATGTGACGAAGTCTACTATGACCGTTCTTGGCTTCTGAGTATTCTCATTAAATTTACCAATACGAAAGACGTTGTTGATATCTCCAAGTACGCATTTGATTTTTATCCCATCATTGAATAGGTGAAGGATACTACCTTGTAGATTTTCGTTAACGTCTTCCTTCATTGCAACCAACCTCAAAGTATTCATATTATTTGTCTGCTCAAATGAATCTAATTTGTTCCTCAGTAGCAAAATTTTTTTTTTATTGGAATGGGCTAGTTCATCTAAAACAAACAATTTGATCGCCATGTTATTCAACTTAGTATCCATTTTCTCAAATTGTTTACTCAGTTTTTCCAGCTGCTACTATATTTTGGCTGTGATTTTGGAGACAATTTATTTATTATCATTTCTAGAGTAGTTTCATCGATATTATTCGATGCTGCTTGAAGCATCTAGCTCGAGTTATTTTGCCTCATTTTACGTAAACTGGCAACACTGTCCGGAATCGTCTCGATATATAAGAACCAAGAGTATCTATTCTGAATTCCCACTTTCACATGGTATAAAAACTTTATAATCCACGCATAACGGTTCTTTCAGAGATATGACTTTGTTCACAGGTTCGAAAGTCTTGAAGTAACACTTTTTTTTTTTTTTTTTGGCTTGGACATTTCGTCATTTGGCCAGACACAAGTGGAATATTATTAAATAATCCCTAACAAAAAACCTAAAACGACATTACATTAAGAAATGCAATAGGAGGTTACAGGTACACACTTTTCACGTCCAGGGGTCCGTCAGGACGACTTTTTCTTTTTAGACATACAACAATTAGACCACGGATTGGTAGGTATGAACAACATAGGGATACACATAGGTAACAATTCTAACCCTACTACAACTTGATATTTGCCTTATTCAGGAAATTTATCAAACACTCGTACAGTTTCATAGCGTTTGAAACTAAAATTGACATGACATTGAAGGGGGTCGGCATTTTCAAATCACAAAGTTTAGCAAACAATTCATTAGACTGATCAGAATACTTGGAGCATGCAAAAAATATGTGGTCCAAATCTCCTTTCTGATTACAGTGCTCACAATTTTCAGTAGGGGAGATATTTAAGCGAAACAGATGTAGTGGATAACAGGCATGACCAAACTTGAGTCTGATGAGAGTTGTGATGAATCTGCGCGGTATATTTAGCTCAGAGTGCCAATGCTTTGTAGGTATACATGGTTGTAATAGTGTATATCTGGTTGGCTTAGTCTGACAATACTCACTCCAACTTGCTGACCATGTTGAACGCTGTTCCATTTTCAATTGTGTAAAAAATCATTAACACATATCTCATAACCAATGTTTAAAACCCCTTTCGACACCAGCTCTAGCTAATTTCGACATGTTCATTGTTCTCCAGTCCTATGTGTGCCTTTATCCACAGAAAGTGAATTTGTATGCTACTGACTTTCAAGTCTGCCACGAAGTAACACTTAGAATATCGAAAATACAGAGCTCACTACGCCGATGTTTACAGTACCATAGCCATCAACCGAATATGGCAATACTGTAACTACGGAAGCTCTAAGGAAGTCATTGATACTCGTTTTTATGTGTTTCCGGAAATTTGTATAGATGGAGTCAAAAGTATTGAAATTGACGTTTGGAGTGCATGAAAACTTTTTTTCAAAGCTGGAAGGGTAATGGTGTTTGTGTAAATGCATTATTGAAAAAATCAGATATTGGAAAAGTGGCCAGTTATTGTGTTCAGGACGTTTCAATGGCCAATTTTTTCAACTTTAAAAGGCCATATTACCCAAAGACTTTTTCGCGCCAAATTTTGATAGCGCATTCATGTTTTGAAGCATCTGTGAAAGTTTTATCGAAATACCAGTTGTCCCCACATACGCTCCCACCAAACTTTTTTTCATCCGCAGCATCAAGCAAACATTCATTTACCTCTTCTCTCGTGAAAACCTCTGCCTTTTTTCGGCTTATAACCGGCACTTTTTCTTTCAAGAAATGCCTTCACTTCGTTCTGATTTTTCCTGGTTGGTATGTATTGGATTGACTGAAATAATTTTGCCTAATGTCACTGTCACTGCAAACACAATAAAAAATTGGAATTTTGCTTCAAAACGTTAATAAAAAATATATTTCAATTTTATATTGAAGTATTGGAAAAAAATCATGTATGCAACTCGAATATAAAGCCTTTTTTTTTGCACGCGAGGTGCAAAAAGAGTCGCTTCATATTTTGTTGTATAAATAACTATTTTTCGCACCTTCTAACATTCAAACATCTAGAAACTAAATGCTTTTCGGCAAAAAAAACCAATGCACAGTAATTCGATCATTTGACCGGTCCCTACATTTTGACAAACCTTTTTTTATTTTCACCTGTCACCCTTTTTAGAGAATAAAACGAAATGGCGGCTCTGGAAATAGCGGACGATCTCTGTGGTTATGTTCCGATTCTACTCAAAATTGGTATGTGGAGGTTTTTGGGGTTGATATTATGAAATTAGTCAAAGATTGTTGATTTTTGTCAGAATTTATAAATTGATTATGGCCGCTCCAGGATGGCGGACGAGATAGTGTGGATTCATGCAGCAAAAAAATAACCATTATCAAATAACAAACAAGAAATAACATTTAGCAATATAGGTTGAACTATATAGTTTTCAATGACAATGTTCATGCAGACAAATAACAATTATCATTCAAGAAATAACAAGTAGAAGTTGGCCAACTTTTTATGTTTTTTTACATTATTTGAACGAGATTTTCTCCTAGTGTGCAACTAGTACGCAGATGATCGCGGATTGGCCAACCCGATGATGAAAATAATCCTCACTTTTCTAATATTTGGGGTATTGATTTTGTTTCATATTGTTTATTGGAATTTTTTAATTCTCACTTGTTTTTATTATCGAGGGGAGATGGAATTTCGGAAAAGGGTTACCTAATCTCAAATGCCTCGGATCTCCGTCTTGTGCGCATGTTCACTTTTATTTCCAAATTGTTATTTTGAGGCATGAATGCTACATTCTAATTTTGTTGATTGATTATTGTTATTTGTTATTTCTCATTTGATAATTGTTATTTTGTGCTGCATGAATCCACATTTAATCTTTTAGATGGTGCCCTCATTGAAGAACTAGATGACTAACAATTTACAGGAGAAAGGCCCTCATAATGACAAAAATATAAGATTGAGGCGTGCTTACTGAAAAGCACAAAATAAAATAATTAATAAAAAACCTTTTTAAAACAACCTCTTATTCAAATGCACTAAAAAGTAAAAAATGATTGCTTTGGATGTGCGACGTAGGTTATTCCGTGAATTATATATTGAAAATCTTGTCGAGCAAGGTTTTCAGTTGAATATAAAAGCGACATGATATTTTAATCATGTCAACATGTATATAATCGCAGCATTCAAACTCATTCTTTCAAAAAACACTAATTAAAACCTTCATTCCTGGAATGAAGTGGCAATTTTGAACTAACTGCAAGCAATGGCCATAAACAAATGAATTTCACTGCTCAGCGTTCTCATAGTTACAATGGCATCTGGAAATTTCAACTTTAGTAGCCAAGAGTGACCATCCTCCCACATAACATGTGACCCAACACTCTAGCTGGAAAGTGTTTAAAATTATGTTTTCAATTTCATCGTTGGTATTCGCGATGAGTTTTCCAAACTCTATCGGATTATGTGACTAATAGTGTAGTTGGATTGACATTGAGTCCGGAAGCGGTGAGTAAAAAGAACTGATATTGCAAAAATCATAGATGACAAAACAGCATGAATAAAATAAATAGTTTAAAAAAACTGTAATCCCACGAAAGAAATAAAATAAACTGAAAAGTAAGAAACAGTAGGTGTTGATTGCTATCATCGTCTTATTCAGTAGACAAATCTTTGATATGAAATGTAAGATATTCCGGTTTATTCAGTTCTATTGGTCTTCTGGTAGTTTCACATTATTAACGTTATAATTCAATTCAAATGCCGTGGTCGTACGTATTCTTATTCTTGTTTGACGACATCTCCATTGTTTTTATTTGTCTATAAAATTATAATGTGTTTTTTGTAGTTGACAACGCACGACCACGGCAATTGAATTGAATTATAACGTTATTAATGTGAAACTGCAAGAAGACTTCAATATAACTAAATAAACAGGAATATGTAACATATCAGATCAGTGGATTCCATGTACCAATAAGACGATGATGGAAATCAACAACTAACTTTTTTTTTTAATTTTTATTTTATTTTAAACTTTTTCGTTCCAACCTTTAGTGCGACAATAAAAAGAATAATGATATGATAGCGTTAGTATAGTCTGATTCAAGAAGTTAAAAACGGATTATTCTTGTTCCCGGTCCTAAAAATATGTGCGATAGCTCATTCGGATTCGGAATGACGTCTGAACAATGAATCTCGAGCATTTATCAGCACATGAAAAATTGCAATTTTATCAACAAAATTAGATGAAAAAAAAGATGTTAGTTTTTCGTTACTAACTCAAAACCATCCATATTTGAGACCTTTTGAAAAGGGTCCTGAGAAGAAGGAAATTTTCAATGAAAAAGTCTGTACTCCCGAATCATATCTCAATTATTTATAATTTTTATTCAACGCCGAAAATAGGTTCCCGCGCGCCTTACGGCATGAGCGCAACACCGCTGGAGACAGTATATCACACAAAATAATTTGTTTATAGTATTAAATATAAATTGAAAAAATTTGTAAAATGATGGTGTCATCAGAACACCGAATGAATAAAGCCCCGTCAGAAGAAAAATCATGTAGATTCTTCCAAAAGTTATAACGATTGTTAATTAGCTTATTTTCATCTTCTGTTTTCAAAAGTAGACATAAAAGTTTAAATAGTTGACATATAAATCTTTTACTTTTGGAGCCCCTCTAATATATATACTCCAACAAGATCACGGATGAAAATTTATTAAAGTTTTATATTTTGTTTGTTATAATTTTTTGAATAAACAAAACTAAAATATTAAAAAAAATGTTAAAAATTTTTTTTGTTAACGAATTTTACTATACAGCTGTTTTTCCATTTAACAATGGCATTAATTAACGTAGGAAAAAAAAATTGTACGTCGTTTGTGAGAAATTGTTTATGTACGAACAAATAGACAAGATAATATTTTAAAAAAATCTGTCAATTTTATTGTCAAGACAAAATGATGATTTAAAAACTTTTAATATATTTTTTTTATTTGTTTATAAACGTTTTTCATTATATTTGTTATTTTAAATGATTAGTTGAGAAAGTCTTTTCTCAAAATCATAATTGGCATTTCTCTAGGTTTACAAAAATTAATAATTCCAAACAATAATCATTGTTTATTAGTCTCACAATTTTTATGAATAATTTGACCTCGGTTTATTTTTTTCCTTGAAGTAAGAGAAATTAAAAAACACCATATCTAAAAAAGTACTGAAAAATTGTCTTTAATTTTATAACATTTCTAATTATAACACGATACCGAAATCAAAGTGGCCTTTGATTTTTCAAGTAACAAATAGATATAACTTTTAAATTAAGAGATACATAATGGAATTTTGGACACAAAAGGATCAATCGATTTTGAAATGGATATAAGTCCAAGTTTGTAACTCATTGCTATTCAGCTGTTATAGCATTTGTTATTTGTTTTTTAAATTTTCCTACTTTTTTTTCACTTATAATTTGTTTAAAATGGGAATACAGTGTGAACCAGACAATTTTTTGTTTGGTGATTAATATCATGTCCAAATAACTTTCACATCATATTTATATATCTTTTATAGTTTAAATTATAAACGTATTTTAATTAATATAACTCGTGTTCCGTTATAACGATATTTCATTTTATATTACAGCACCTCCTTTTATATTCTACTACTTCATTGATGAAAAGTATAAAAAATATAACTAAATTTAAAAATTTAGAAGATAAGCTGAACACTGAAAAATTGACTAAAAATTCCATAATTTGATTAAAAAAATATGTTTTTTTTTTTAAAAAATAGAGGCACCTTCAGTTGAAAGCAACTATAATTTATTACAATGAATAGAAGGTTAAGATATTGTGAATATGAATGAGTTCTGTGATATAAAATGAAATATCGTATATAACGGAAACACGAGTTAGATAAATATTAATTGAAAAAGTTTATAATTTAAACTATGAGAGATATGGGTATGATGTAAAGGTTATTTCAATATTTCCTTACTAAAAAAAAAATTGTTTTGGTCCACAACTTATTTTCTTTTCAACAAGTTATAAGTCAAAAAAAAAAGTAAGAAAATGTAAAAAAAAAAATTTCCATAAACAAAAAGATTGTAAAAGCTGATTAACAATAGTTACAAACTTGGGTTTCCATCCATTTCAAAGATTGATTAATTCCTTCACAAAAATGTTCCGAATGTCCATTATCGTTTCCTATTAATTTAAATGTTATATTTTATTTGTTACTTGGAACATTAAGAGGCCACTTTGATATCGGTATCGTGTAATATTCAAAAATATTAAAAAATTTAGGAACATAGTTTTCAGTACTTTGATATATGGCTGTTTTTGTATTTTTTTCACCTTTCAGAAGAAAAAAAAACCGAGGGTCACAAATTGTTTGTAAAAAATTGTTAACTTAATAAACAATGAAACTATTGATAACAAAAAATATTTTTTGTTAACCTATAGAGAAATGCCAAATATGATATTTGAAGAGGAAAAATTTCAATTATTCATTTGAACAAACGAAATAAAAAAAAAAATATCATAAAAAAAAAAAAATGTATTTACATAAAGTTTTTTTTTTAATCATCATTTTGTTTCGAAAATAAAATAAAGAGAAAAAATTTAAAAAAAAATATTAAAATTGCCCATTTGTTTATAAACAATTTCAACAAATGACGTGAAGATTTTTTTCCTTGTTAATTATTGCCATTGTTAGATACGGCTGTAAAATCACATTTGTCAACAAGTTTTTTTTAATATTTCATCTTGTTGAGTATTTATATAAGAAGGGCACTAAGAACCAAAAAATGTATAGGTCAATTATCTTGTTGAGTATTTATATAAGAAGGGCACTAAGAACCAAAAATGTATAGGTCAATTATTTGAACTTTTATGTCGACTTTTGTAAACACAGAGTTTGGATAAAAATTAGTTAATTAACAATCGTATAACTTTTTGAAGAATCGAAATATTTTTTTCCAGCGGGGTCTCATTATCTCAAGTGTTTTGATGAAATCATTATTTTTCAAATTTTTCAGTTTATATTTAGTACTATGAAAAAAAATATTGTGTGATTTACTGTCTCCAGGGGTGTTGCGTTCATGCCGTTGAATAAAAATATTTGCCCTTGGATAAAAATTATTAATAATGGAGCTAGAATTCCATTTGTTCAATTTTTTTTCATGGAAATTTCCCCTCCTCTTTTGAGGATCTTCATTCTGAATGTTCTTGAATATCAATAGTTCTTGAGTTATTGATGAAAAACTGAATCTTTTTTTTTTCATCTGATTTTGTTAATAACAATTGCAATTTTTTATGTGCTAATAAATGCTCAAGATACATTTTTCCAGACGTCATTCCAAATCGAATGAGCTATCGCACATATTTTCAGGACCGGGAACAAGAATTAACCCGCTTTTTAACTTGTTAATCAGACTAGTAATAGATACCTAATTATTAAACAATCTAGACCAGGACATTCATGATAAAACAATTGTTCATTATACGGAATAGGATGAAGTCAACCCTCTTCACCTTAATATTAGGTATTTTACTCAACCTAGAAATGAAGATACATAATTATGAAAGAATTCAATGTGCATGAATGGCAGTAGAAAATGAAAATATATTTGAAATCCGCGATAAAATCTCAGTGACATTCCATTTTATTGGCTTTTTTTTTGCACTGAATCTGAAGTTATTGGAGTTATTCATATTATGTGAGATTCCAAAATTAATGTCTATCTAATAGTAACAGACACACGAAACAGGTGGGGTGTTGATTCTGTTGTTTTTACACGATTGATATTCAGAACTGCCAATAGAAAGCGTTAGTAAATGTGACACCCTTTATTTTTGAACCACAAATTTGAAGGATCTGATAACAAATTTGAAGAGTTGAAATCACTCTGCTGATAGGCTGCTCAGATTGATACGGTTGGGCCGTGAGTAAGGTTCAATTAATGACTTTTTCTAATTTGTCAAATTGGGCCACTAAAAAAATCATACGTCAATCAACTTGACTAGTTCAAGAGTTGGGCGCCAGGCTTGCTAAAGACAAAAGCCAAAGATAAACAAAAATTTACTAAATAAATGTCACCTGGCTTGTACGGAAAGGCAAATAAATATGCAGGAAATCAACTTAACAAATTCATTCCAGACTAAGAATCTTACAGTGACTGGATGGTATGAATTTATGAAGAGTAGAAAAAAAAATCGTTGGAAAAATTAAAAAAATACATATACACAGCCAATTTTGACTCTGATATAATCTGACCATTTACAAAGATTTCTCTAGACGATGGTGATACGTTTATACCTGCGAAAAAGATCTTTATTGTAGGGAGATGAAGAAGGCTGGTTTAGACGAATATGGTCTCAGCGGTACGACGACGAATCTGGTCTCAGCGGTACGACGACGAATCTGATGGTACCTGAAAATGGGAAAAACGTAGAACTGATTTCAAAAAGAATAAAAATTAGTCGCCAAACGTCTGAACGGATACTACGTCAGCCACATAGACATGTGCAGTAAATGTTTGCCAAAATGTCCGAAAGATATTTTTTTGGTTTTTCCTTCACTTAAATCCAAGACACAAATGAACCTTGATAGAAATTAGCCAATATGTAAGATATAAAATGATATGAAAATAATTGAATCGGAAATTCACTGATAATTCCAAAGATGACGAAATCTGACAGTATAGAATCTATACTTGTCCTTCAACAATAACCATGCAATACCTCTGAAATTTAATATTACAAGCATATTGAAAGCACAGAAAAATATGTAAATCAACAACAACAATGATTGCAAAATAAAGAAAATAATTATACTCAACCAATATCAACAGTGATAGGCCATTAAATTCAAAGATCACAACGTACCAGAATCAATTCACTCAGCACACCTGCATATGTCGAGGTTCAATCGAGGATAGAGAACGATAATTTTTTCGGTTCGACCAAATCACCACTTCACCTGTTTTTTCCCAAACCAATCTCGGTTTTTTCTCTATTTAAAAACACTTATGGAAAAAACAACCGATCCTTGACATGAACTACAACTGCCATGATCACATTTTCAAGGATCGATAATGAAGATCGCAGTATCGCAGTTTACGACCTGAGCAGTGACTACTGACTCGCACCACCGTAAAGATAACCGTTTTTTTTTTGAAATTGATTATGTATAAGGAAGTACCGAAAAACTCGTTACACACCACCACAACCCCGTGTAAAAATTTGGAAACCTAGAAGTTTACAAATTTCTATCCTTTTGAAACTGAAACCAGGTATTCAAAGTACCTATCAAAAACTCTGAAACGCTATAAATTCCCAGGTACACTGACTCTATAGGAATTGGATGAAGGTTGTAAACAGGGGAAAAAATGAAAGCTAAATAGGCAGGCTATCAAATGTGTTCAAAACCCAACCCTAACTTCCAACAGCCCTGTAAACTGACAGACGAAAGGGTTGAAAAGTATTCAAATAAAAATATTTGTAAATTATAGCATTCACAAAGCTAAAGCTTCTATTCGTTGCACTCCTGGCAAACTAAATAAATGAAGGAAAAGATACATTTGAAAAAATTCAAATGAGTAAATGGTAGCATTAACCAAACTGAAACTCCAATTCTCTGTAGTCACAACAGACTGAATGAACAAAGGGAAAAAAGGGTTGCGATGAATGACGGCATCCAGGCCCAGAAACCGTGTAACCGGAGTCCTCCCAAACAATCCAGCCAAAGTGTCCTCCTCGCTGCAAGGTATTAGGTGCTGCGCTGTTGAGGAACATTCATAACCACTCGTCCTCAGATTACTCGAAACAACCACCGATCCCACCAAATCAGGACAAGGAAGGCCCCATTCAGCACAAACCTGGTGAAACAAAATAATACCAATACGAAATATAACCAATTTTGATTTTACCAGCTGTCACCTACAACTGGAGTGACTACAGCGTCACCAAACTAAGAATGAACTGATGATTCACGATACGAAATGCCAAGAAGGGACGGAAATGTTCCCGTTTTTGCCACTGCGAGCAAGTCCCCAGCCTAAGCGGACCAGTCGATTTGAGGTCGGCACAGTAGTTGCATCTAGCCGTCACCTTTGAGACCTACAGTCATGATCACCCGTAGACTAACGACTAGCCAAATACAACCCCCCAATACCTTCCCTTCTGAAGATCCTGTCGAAAAACAAATCCAACAGCCAGACCGAACTATGCACGCACCCAACAAAAGCGAGTCCCTTCAAAATTCTGAATTTGCGCCAATTCAATTTTGAATAAGCCGAAGAAACACATAACTGAATAAGAAAGGAAAAGTATCAGTAAGCCTGAGGATACTCTGAGACAAAATTGTGCGGCATCTGGGACAAGGATTTTATTTGTCTCTGGAATTCAAGGTAGAGATATGGCACATAGACTTTTTAATCTACTAGGGGACAAGTGTACAGTTCGGGCTATAGTGAAGCCAAATGCAATCGATAAGACTCTAATAGAAACTGCTTTGAATAATAGCAAGGATTTCAGTGATAATGATGTGGTTATTTCATGGCCAAACAGGTGTGATAAAATTATCATCAAAGATTTTTTGATAAAACTCAAGCATACCCAACCCCTCATTATCACAGAGGCCTATCGCTATGATTATGATTATAGGAAGGAAAATGGAGGTATTTATAAAAGGAACCTAGATTTATTCCAAGAAATATATACCTTGGGATTAAACAAATGTCCTATTATGGAATGCAATAATATTATCAATAGAAGCTGTTACAAAAGGGATGGGGCTGATCTCAATTATAAAGGAAAATCATTAGTAGGCAAGGGAATAGCAATGCATTTGGAAAATTATTATTGCAAAAACTCTACGACTCTCAAAATATCATCTCCTTTTTTAGAAAACAGGAAATTTAAAAAAACCACCGCATAGTTAAAACGAATGATAAGGCCCTGAAAATTAAACAAACAAATATCAATATTTTTCACCAAAACATTCAATGCATAGGTAACAAAATCTTAAGGATTGAGGATGCTCTCATTGATATTGAATATGACTTTTTACTTATTTCGGAACACTGGCAGGATAAATTTCAAATCACGAATGTAATAATTGAAAACTTTCAGTTAACAAATGCTTACTGTAGATCTCTCTCAAAACACGGAGGAGTAGCTATTTTCAAACATAATGAATAACACTTGGCAACAAAAGCTTTCTGATGTATCTGAATATTGTTTAGAGGGTACTCTTGAATGCTGTGCGGTGTCAATCTTGAAGTTGAATTTGATTATAGTTGTTATATATAGACCACCAGGCAGTGATTTCAACATTTTTTTAGAATTGCTTGCGAACCTTCTGGAAAAAACTTCGAGCCTTTTCAAGTCAATTATTTTAGGAGGCGACTTTAATATCGATTTTCTTACACTAAGTAATAATCTAACATTAATGGAAGATCTTTTAGGATGTTATGATCTGTGTTCAACAATTAAGTCACCAACCAGAGTAACGGCTGCATCCTCTACATGTTTAGATAACTTTATCATTAGTTCTAGTTTTGAATGCTACGAATCAAATGTGGTTGATTTTCGACTATCTGATCACTATGCTCAACACATTAGGATCTCTAATGTAATTGATGTAATAGAAAGTTCTCAAAGTTATGTGTACCGGAGGCTTTTCTCTGAAAACAATAACAATCGTTTTCTAGAATGTTTGGAAGCTAAAAATTGGAATGCTATTTACAATGAACAGAATTCTAATATAGCATGGCATAATTTCATTAACACCATAATTGGACATAAGAACAACTGCTTTCCTCTTCGCAAAGTTGCGTCAAACCCTAAGAAAAGAGGGGTGAAGAATGCGTGGATGACTGATCACGTTAAACAACTTAAAGAACGGATGATTTTGTTCTAAGATTTGTCACAAACCGATCCACAATATAAAATCGCGAGTATAGAGAGTCAGAAGCAATACTGTATGGCACTATCAAGGGCAAAAAAAAAATATTTTGACAACTTAATAATTAATTCTGAGAATAAATCAAAAGCTACATATAGAGAAAGAGGAGAAATAAAAAAAAAAGGGAATTAACAAACTCAAAGGTGAAAAAGAGGAGAAAAACAATTAGTTGAAATGAAGGAAAATGGTGTGCAATTATCTGATCAGGATTTAGCTATAAAATTCAATTTGCTTTTTACAAAAGACATCATTCAAGACCGTAAAAAAATTTTGGATCACATTAGTTTGAATATTCCTAGTTGTAACTTGTCTTTTTTCCTAAAACCTGTCACACTTATAGACGTGGAAACCCTTATTGATAACTTGAAGACATCCAACTCATCAGGGTATGATCAAGTTTCAAATAATTTAATTAAAAAAACTTGTCACTACTTATGTCCGCCATTGGTATTCTTGATAAATAAGTCCTATGAAATGGGCATTTTTCCAGACTGTCTTAAGCTAGCAGAGGTAATGCCTCTCTATAAAAAAGGAATTTAAATGAACTTGCAAATTATAGAGCTATCAGCTTACTTTGTAGCTTTTCCAAAATCATTGAAATGAACGTTAAAATTAGCTGAATTCATTCTTAACGCAGCATAACATTTTATCAACAAGCCAACATGGTTTTCGCAATAATATGGGTACAGAGACTGCACTGAATACCTTTCAAAATAAACTCGTCTGTAGATTAGACAAGGGTGATTATGTGTTTGGACTATTTATAGATTTTCGAGGGCTTTCGATGCGGTTGACCATAACATGTTTATTGCTAAACTCGAACGATATGGAATGAGAGGTATACCTTTGAAGTTCTTTGAATCATATCACTTGAATAGGACTCAGTTTGTTATACTCAACGGCACTAACAGTCCTTCCTATACCATCACACAGGGAGTTCCACAGGGATCTGTCTTGGGACCTATGCTTTTCAATGTATTTGCAAATGACCTCATATATTCTGTAGAAAATATTCCGAATGTCAAGATTATATGTTACGCTGATGATACTAACATCATTATATCAGGTGACAGCCAACAATCACTGATCTGTTCTTACAGAAATTGTATACGATAACATAATACGATGGTCAGAAAATAAATAATTTCCTATTGAACCACAAAAAAACAGTGTTGACATATTTCGCACAGACGACAAGACCCACCTATAATATTTAAAGATACAGAAAAACAATTACTCTGTTCTGAAAAACATGAAACTACTAGGAGTTATTTTTGACAGGCAAGTATCATGGACAGAGCATACCAACCAATTTTTAAGAAACTTCGAAGTGCCTGCTACAGCATCAAATACTTGAAAAATCATTGCAGCAAACACATTCTCATCACACTGTATTATGCCAATTTTCACTCCCACATGAGATATGGAATACTAAGTTGGGGAAACAGTGCTAATGTAAACAGAGTTTTTATTTTACAAAAATACGTGATACGCATTATTGAGAATATTGATAAGAGGACTAGCTGTAGAGAACTTTTCAAAAAACTAAAAAATTCTGACATTATTTAGCGTATATATTCTGAAGGTGTGTATATATTTCTATGATAATTATAAAAACATTACAATGTGCTTACAAAACATGATCATAACACTCTGTTACCGCAATATGTTACAGCCCAATTCTCACTGCTCCGCACTTAATCAAAAAAGTTTTTATTTTATGGGGTGCAAATTATACAATAAATTAAATCCGGATATAAAGTCAGCACCAAATGTCAGAATATTCAAAAATAAACTGAAAGAATTCTCAATTGAAAAGTGCTGCTACTCACTAGATGAATTTTGATAATTTTTATGGATGCATGTGTGTGTATGTGTACTTATCTATTTATAGTATAGTATTTTGTATTATTTATTTGTTTTCTCTGACATAATACGTACTAGTCAAACTGTTTCGTCCAAAGTGTACTCCATTACATGGTTTTAGTTTTCCTTTTTCTGCGTTACTATGTAACAATTTTCATACTGTGTTATATCTCATGATTTTGGTATATGCATTCTGTGTTTTTTGACATGTTTGTCAATTATATTTCCTTGTGAATATGTAAAATGGTAAACGAATAAAGTATAAAAAAAAGAGACAGATAAGATAAAGAAATAATATAAACAGATAAGAGAAAAGATAAGATAGATAAGATTAGATGAGCAGATGAGAGATTCAAACTCAACCAACGAATTGGAATTAGCACCTTAGCTGCTTATTACAGTAACCACGATATGTTGCCAAAATTGTGAAACATCAAAACCTATTACATAAAAAGGAGGTATAAAAAAAATCGATGTTCCACTGGAAAGTATTAAACAATCTCAAACGAAGTGAAATCCATCACTTCCAGTCAAAGATACAAATGTTTAATAAGGTAAGATACGATACGATATTATCAGACATCTCCAACAAAATGAAATACATCATCTCCAGTCAAAGATCCAATTGTCTAATACGGCAATGATACGATAAGACATCATCAGACTATCTCAAACGGAATGAAATTCATCATTTCCAGTTTAAGATCCGATTTTTCAATAAAGCCACGAGAAGATAAGAAACGAAAAGGAAAGTGAAATACATTGATGTGGTCTGTAACCAGATTTTACGAAAGACAAAGTAATTTTGTACAAATTCGAATTGAAGAAACTACAAAAAAAAATCGCAAAAATTATTCCAAATCAATCTCTCACATAGGGTGTTGACGAGGTTTCCTTTATGGAAGTACAGAGTTTCCACCAGGAATAACCAAAAGATAAACACTTCCTCAAAGTACAACCTTAGTCGACCCTTTTCGCTACGTTCTACATCAACATATACACTTTTTTCTCAAAGGTTGACTCTGACAACTGAACGACAAGTTACTGCAAATATAAGGAAAAAGGCAAGGTAATAAGATATATCTTTCAATAAACCAAGGGATACGCAACTAAATAGTAGACGAGTACTTAACCGAAAAGAAACAGAAAAATCTTAAGCCCCTCTCACAGAGCCCTAAGAATAGAAGTCTAAGATGAAAATATATTCTGAAAGTGGCCAGTTTTGAGACTTTTACTCAACATCTGGTAAATGCCATGGTGAAAGAATTCTCAGGCCCCTCTCACAGAGCCCTAAGAATAGAAATCACAAGTTGGAATGTGCTTTGTCAGTGGCCAGTTTTGAGACTTTTACTCAACATCTAGTAAATGCCATGGTGAGAGAATTCTTAGGCCACTCTCACAGAGCCCTACGAATAGAAATCAAAAGTTGAGAGATTTTCTTATTAGTGGCCAGTTTTGAGACTTTTACTCAACATCTGGTGAATGCCATGATGAGAGAATTCTCCGGCCCCTCTCACAGAGCCCTAAGAATATATGAGATATCAATACTACCACAGAAAAAGAAAAATGAAGAAGGAGTATGCCCTCTCTCGAGAAGTTGAGAGAAAAATATTCAATCGCCTGAACCCTCGGACCCAGCACTAAAATATTCTTCATCAGATAAATTTGAATAGTTATCAACAAAAGCGAATTTTAGATCATTGACATGCCAACGCCCTAAGTCTTTGCCGTCCATGTCTCCAAGCTCATAAACCAAGTTATAGATAACCTTCAAAACAATGCAAGGTATAAATTTGGGAGCCAATTTTGCGAAATAGTTATTCGGAGCTCAAGAAAGAGTTACGTTTTCCTTCCAAAGTCTGTCAACGACATGAAATTTCAGCTCTCGTTTTCTCAAGTTATACTGACGAGCATTCCGAATATAGGCTTGATGTAACTTTTTACGAGCATCAACAAACAATTTTGAGAGTTCTTGAATATCATCGATTCGCTGTGATTTCTCAGTAATAGTAAGAATGTTATTTTCATTTTCTGAAATTTTGCCATAGAAATCCCCTGTGATAGGAATGTTTCTAGCAGAATTTAAGAAAGCTGGAGAATACTCAGTAACATCATGTTTCACTAATCTGATAGCTTGAGCAACTTTATAGATCGAGGAATCCCATGTTTTATGATTATCATGAAAATAACAGCGAATGGATGTGACTATCACCTTATTAGCTCTTTCAGCAAAATTAGCTTAAGGGTGATATTTGGCATTGTAACAAATCTTTTGAACTCGATAATATGTCATTACTTTCTCAAATTATTTGCTAACGAATTGGCTTCCATTGTCCACAATGAAAATTTGAGACACACCATAGATAAGAAATACATTATTTTCAATTAATTTTACGATATTTTTTGAGAAAGCTTTAGACATTGGATGAACCAAGGCATATTTGGCAAACCAGTCTACGACAACCACAATATATTGGTTACCATTTTTAGACCTAGGATAAGGACCTAACGAATCTGCAGAAACACATTGGAAAGGAAAATTTACGTTTTTGTAAGATCCCATATGACCCGCTCGAGGTAAATTCGAACTTTTGCAAGCAGCACAAACAGGACATTCCTCAACGTACCTGTAGACATCTTTGCAAATTTTTGGCCAGCAAATTTTTGGACAGTGATATAATTCTTAGATTAATTCTTCTGATTTCTCTAAATGGGCAGCAGTTTCGTTATCATGATAAAATTTCAAATTTCATGTCGATTGGCAAGAAGGTACAATTATTTTCCATCAGTGAGATTACTAACTAGAATGTGGTGAGAAAATATACGTTTGTAGATAATACCGTTTGCGACACGGAATGAGAAATAAGCTTCCGGGGTTTCTTGGATTTTCTGGATCATGGAAGTATACCATGCATCCGGCTGGAAAGTAGAGACATCGAAAACAGAAATTTTGGCAACCGAACGAGATAAGGCATCTGCCACTACATTTGAGGAACTTTTTCGATGCTTAATAGTGAAGTCAAACTGGAAAAGTTTCACGGCCCATCTAGTCAAACGTCCAGAAGAGTTAGATAAGTTATAAAGATAGATAAGGGAGGCATGGTCGGTTTCAATAGTGAAATTGGTTCCTTCGATATAGCTTCGGATCTTTTTATACCAAAAATTACAGCTAACAGCTCGTTTTCAGTAACTGTATGTTCACGCTGACAAGTAGTAAGAGTCTTACTTGCATTAGCGACAGGATGTTCGACACCGTCACATTCTTGGTTCAAAATAGCACCTACGCCCGAATCTGAGGCATCGCACTGAATCACAGAAGGCTTTGTGAAATCAGAACTAGCCAACACAGGAGCTGAAGTAAGACGAGATTTAATCTCTGAAAAAGCTTTCTCCGCTTCTGGAGTCCAAGTTATGGGTTGACCTTCCTTTCGACCATGGAGAAGATCAGATATGGGTGAACAAATGGAAGAAAAATCTTCAATAAATCGGCGATACCAACTGACGAGACCTATCAACCTTTTGATTTCAGTGGTATTTTAGAGAGTGGGATAGTTAACCATATCAGAAATTTCCTCGGGATCTGTCCTCAAGCCTTTTTGGTCCACAACAAAACCCCGGTAAACAAGAGAGGGTCTACAAAATTCACACTCATCCAAATTAACCGTGAGGTGAGCATGTTTGAGTCGGCGAAACACCTCCTTCAAGGTTTTGACATGAAGATCGATACTAGGTGTGGCCACGACGATGTCATCAAGATAAATAAAACAGAATGGAGCCAAAGATGGTTCAATAACGATATCCATCAAACGTGCCATAAGTTTTGGACTATCGCTCAAATCAAAGGAAGAGACAGTGAACTTGAAGAGACCTCCACCATACACTGCAGAAGTGGTCTTGTGTCTAGACGACTCCTCTAAAGGAATTTGAAAGAAAGTCTTAGTCAAATCGATGGAGGTGAGATACCAAGCATCCCGTAATTTGAAGATACTATCGATGAGAGGCATAGGATATGCATCATTGACCTGACTGCATTAAGCTCCCGATCATCAAAAGAAACGCGGAAATCTCCAGAACGTTTCGGAACTAACCATAGTGGGCTACACCAGGGGGATTAGGAAGGTTAAATGACCTTGAGCTTCAACATCTCATCAATTTCCTTGTTCAAATGATCTTGCATAGTAGGGGACAAAGGATATTGCCATTGAACAATGGGCTTGGCATCACCAGTATCAATACGGTGTGTCAACAATTGAGTGAGACCGAGTTTATCAGTAGGAGCTATAGACTTGGAAAGGTCAGTGCCTTCCTGAACTCCAGTTTTCTGTGAACACGTAAGTTCAGAAAATGGCAGGATGGTATTAATGATATAGATATCGAATTCGACAGGATACGATAAATTACTGAAGTTGGCTTGAATACGGAAGAGATGGAAAAAATCCATGCCCAAGCTATAAGAATTTTCAAATCCCTAGTAACACCATTTAGAGAAATGGGAGCTAAAATATTACTCAAAAAATCCTGAGGCTCACCATCAGCGGTAGTGACATGGGCAATATATTCATATTTGATAGGGAAATTAATCTTTTGCAGTAGACTAAACCCTGCAAAACCCAAAATACAAGAATTACTACCTGTGTCGGCAAAGGCAAGAATTTTCTGACCCTAGAATTCGACATCAAGTAAAGGACGATTATCATCAAGTTTTTCAACGAAAATAGGATTTATATTCACAGAAGATAAGAAATTTTTGACGGTAGATAGCCAATTTTTCCATTCCGAGGCAGAAGTTCTTAATGTTCCTGTTTGCTTTGCTTTTTTCGATATTTTTTGAATTGGGAGTTGGCTGGTTGGTTTTCTGGACCTTCGGTAAACTGACTGGTGACAACGTCCAGGAATTTGGCCACCTTAGTTCCCGTTTGTTGAACGACAGTTATGACAATTGGATTTGACGGTATTTTTCAAACCACATCCATAACAAAACATGGACCTGGGTTTTCTACATTCACGATAAATATGACCAGCCAAGTCACAATTCCAACATCAAGAGTTCAATAAGGCAGAGATATTTGAACCAGGGAAATTCTTCCTTGAAATCTCAGGAGGGGCCGAGGAAGAAAAAGAAGTACCTGCTCCACCATAGAGACTCAAATCAGGCTCTAATGAACTGGTACCACGACTAGGAGGTGCTTTATAACGATCAGCCCATAAATGAGATTCTTCCAATATTTTGCACAAATCAGAAAGTTTTTGGATCTTGTAAAGCCAAGTTGGAAATGAAAAAAGGTAACAAATTTCTACGAATTTTGCGAACTCTAGCCTCTTCATCTGGTTTGTTGGATAAACGGTTGAAAAGACCTTCCATAGAAGGAATGAATAAAGCTACTCTCTCGATAGAACCTTGGGTTCTTGAATTTATTCCACGTTCTAAGGTTTCCTCATAGAAATAAGGAAGGAACTCTTTTTTCAGTGCTATAACGATCTCATCCCAATTATGGAAATTATTTTTATTATCAACAAACCATGTCCAAGGCAGAACCTTTAAACAAGTCACAAGCAGAATAAGAAAGTTCGCTTCTTGAAACACCTCTTGCTTCTCGCAATAATACAACTTTTTTCAAAAATGAATAAACTGATTCTCTCTGATTCGAACCCGTGGAAGATATATTTCATTTATATGGAGCAACCGATCGATTATACGAAAAACCATTAGCAACAACAGGGGGGTGAGATTGAGTAGGAGTCGAGGTACTTGGAGAAATTTCCAAATCGAAATCAGCTTTCAATTCCAACACCATATACTGATTTTTTTTTCTGGCAGTGTCTTCATCTTGATGATCTACAGAAAGTCTTGACAAACGATTCGACAAATGAGCTAATCGACTTGAAATTCGGTTTAACGTCGGATCTTCCTTAGCTCCACCAAAACCAGACATAACTTGTTTCAAATCACCGATACTTGCTCTCAATTCAAAAACATCCTGTGCATGTTCGTATGGATTTGTAAAGCCCGCACGAAAACTACGATTGACATTTTCCTGACTTAAAAGTCCTCTTAAAATTTTTCGTTTAGCATCTACATCACCAATAGGTTCTACTCCACGAATTTTCAGCTCATAAGTCAATTCATTTGTTTTCAAGTGATTGGAATTCATGTTGGACTTGGAGACCTGCTCCACTTTTAAAATTCAACGATATTAGATAAAGCTCGTACCTATGGAATACTCAAAAATTTCCCAATAGTGGGCAGTGCGATAGCAAAGATAAGGTACAATATATAGGCAATACGAGAGGGATATAGGCAACTTGGCTATACGATGAAAGGCAATATGGTACGATATAGGCAATCCAATAGGATATAGGCAATTCAATAACGATATAGGCAGTAAGAATCACAAAATATCGAAGATAATAATATATAAATATATACCAAGTTTTTTTGGATCAGCTTTGTAAATGTTCTTATAACAAAAATTTATCAGTGACAAAATCTTTGAATCTCGCAGGTGATTTGATAATTCTGTTTTCGCGACGACTTGTACTTGGTTCTTCTATCGATAATGTATCATTTCCTTTCTCCTCATATGAAGGAACTGCTGTTTCTCCTTTGTTGACCTCATCTTCTGTACTTTCTTCATTGGGTATTGGTCGCAAATGAATTCTATTTCTTCGGTATTCTTCGGTATCCTTCGCCATCCTCTGTTCGCACCAAATAACTATCTGGTCCTTTCTTCTGATCTAATATTTTTCCTGGAATCCAATTTCTGATTGATTTCTGTAAAATAACAGGTCCTTTCAAGTCAGGAAGTTTCTTTTTATTCGCATTATAATTTTGAGCACATGAATTCTGGTTGGCTTTCATGATCCTAATGTTTTTTTCCACATCAAACAGCGGTTTCAATTTTGCTTTGACACATAGTAATTGAGTACGAATTTTTCTCCCCATCAACATTTCTGCAGGTGAAGGTAACTGCTGCTTGGGTGTGCTGTTGTATTCCATTGTAACGAGATAAGGATGTTCTCCGGATTTCATTAACATAGGTTCCAATGTTTGAATGTGCCTTTCAATCATACCATTGACTGGCTGAGTCGGACTGGAGGTAATATGGGTTATGTCCAGTTTCTGAGGAAATCTTAAAAAAAAATTGAATCGAATTGGACCATTATCTGACATGATTATTTGTGGGAGCCCCTAGGGTTCGAAACACTCAACAGAGCTTTCTGGACAGCAGCAAAATCTTTTTTAGATATTATGACCATTTCGACAAATTTGGAATGATAATCACAAATAACCAGAAAGTTTTGATTTTTCACTTGCATGAAGTCCATTCCAATTTTCTCCCAAGGAAGTTCAGATACAGGATGTGATTGTAGTGGTTGTTTGGAATTGGATTTAGAATACCTGAGGCAAATTAGGCAAGAAGAAATCAATTTTGAAATTTTTTCATTTGATTTCTTTTGACATAAAACTATTTCTTGATGGGTTGAATGAATTCTATTCAAAATTTCCAAACTTAATTCTCTGGGTATAATGAGTTGATTACCTCTGAACAAAAATCCGTCATATTCAAAAAGTTCATCTTTGTAAGAATGATAAGGTTTTGCCAATTTCCCCACAGACGTTATCTGATTAGGCCATCCATTATTAATATAATGTAAAACCATCTATTTTCTTCATCATTTTTATTTTTCCAAAAGTTCTTTACGTTTTCATCAGATACTGTTATAATGGAGCGAATATGAAAATCGTCAACCTACATGTATCTTTTTTGTTTTAAGAGGATTTCTTGACAATAAATCTGGAATGTGAAGTTCCTTACCAGGCCAAAATTGTAAAGTAACATCATATTTGAGAAGCTTTATGACAAGTTTTTGAAGTCTTGGTGAAAGTGAATCTATAGATTTTTTTACAATACCCAAAAGAGGTTTATGATCTGTTATAGCAATGAAAGGTCGACCATATAAATAGTAGTGAAATTTTTCACAACCCAGCACAATGGCCAGAAGTTCTTTCTCAATTTGTGCGTAGTTGGAGTTGAGCACTATTCAAAGACATTGACCAAAAAGCTATTGGATGGCCATTTTGACTTATATGACCACCTAACCCATATTGACTTGCATCTGTTGCAAGCACCACAGGTAAATTTGGGTTGAAGTAACTCAATATAGGTGCTTCTGTTATGAGTTTTTTCAGTTTTTTGAATGCCAAATCCTGCGGGCTCTCATCTTCCCATACCCACTCACTTCCTTTTTTCAACAATAAGCGGAGTGGTGCTGTTTCTTCCACTAAATTTTCAATGAATCTACCCAAATAATTGACAGACCCAAGAAACTTTTGTAATTCCTTAACATTTTTTGGTTTATTAATATTTTTGTCGCGTAAGTTATGGTTCAATTAAGAGAAGAAAATCGTCAGTTGAAAATGCACACACCTTGATCCCTCTTCTAGGCGACTTCCAACTCTTCTTCGATGTGGACTGTATATAGGTTGCGTAAGCGTGTAGCAGAATTAGCAGCAAGCGTTGCCTTTGCGGATTGAAAATAGCGAAAGCGTTAAAACAGCAAATTTTTAAAAATCACTACTATTCGTGCGGAGTCTTTCGTTCAACTGGTTTTCCTTCGGTTCCTCACCAGAGGGAGCGATTGGATTTAATGCGATTTTCAACATGATATACGCGGTAGATTTGAAAGGCAATAATGAAATACAATGCTACTAATACTATAAAATGAAATACGTTTCTTCCAATTGAAGATAATAACAATACAAAACATAAATGAATTAATGGGTGAAAAAGATTGAACATTCTCCCCACTAAATTATGAAATAATTTAAATATCATTGAAACTCGGCATTTGGTATAGGGACATAACTTTCAAAGCTCTCTTCACTATGCCATTTTTTGTTCGAACATCGGCAACTCTAGCTACACCATCCCTTCCAAAGTATAATCTCTCAACGCGCCCTAGAAGCCATTTCATAGGAGCTGACTTGTTCATTTTTTATAAGGACTACAGTTCCAATGTTAACTGAATGTGAAGCATCCAACCACTTACTTCTTTGTTGAAGTGTATGTAAATATTCATTGTACAATTTTTTCCAAAATGATTGTAGGAGATTTTGCAAATTTTGCCAACGATTAAGTCTATTTGTTTTTAAATGCGTTAAATCTGGGTCAGGCAGCGTGCTCAGTGGTTCCAGGGTTGAAAAATGTCCTGGTGTCAAAACTGACAAATCGTTAGGATCGTTACTCAATGGGCATAGTGGACGAGAATTCAATAGTGCTTCAATCTGAGTCAGAAGAGTATAGAATTCTTCAAACGTCATTATTTGCTCCCCGATCACACGATAAATATGTGTTTTCACGGATTTCACCCCAGCTTCTGCCATTCCTGAAAAATGCGGTGCTCCAGGCGGATTAAATTTGAATTTAATGGTTTCGCGTTCGGCGGCTTGTTCCATTAATTTTGAAATTTCCCTACTTGCACCTACAAAATTAGTTCCACAGTCCGATATAATAGTATCGCAACGTCCTCTACATGCAACGAACCTCCGTAAAGCCGCAATAAAGGATATGCATTTTGTAGCCATACAGACAAATAGACAAATATATGCTTTGCATATTTTTGCACCGCGAAACTTCCCTGATGAAGTTGAAAATGGGCCGGCATAGTCCAGACCAACAATCGAAAACGCTTTGACTTGTGAAACTCTAAAACTAGGAAGATCTCCCATATAAGGTTGGTAGGGTTTCGGTGATAAACGCCAGCATTGTTTACAATTTGAAACTACTTTTTAATTGAACTCTTTGCGGATAGAATCCAAAATTGTTGCGAAATTAAAAATTGAAGAGTTTGTGCCAGGGTGTAGATAAGTTTTAGGAAAATCATGAATTAACAACTGTGTCAAGCGACTACTTTTGGGTGGAATTGCAGGATGTTTTTTCAAAAAAGATAAACTCGAATTTTTCAAGCGACCTCCAACTCTGAGAATGTCATTATCATCAAGAAAGGCGTTGAGTTTACGAAGGAATTTTGACGTTGGTTTTTTTGTTTTCAATTTTTGAATTTCGTTTTCAAAATGTAGGTGTTGAATGTATTATTTCACAATCACCAGTAATGCCTGATTCAATTCTTGTAAAGATATCATACCAGTTCTTTTTATTTTTGGGGTTGCGTGAATTATGTAAGTAACGTAAAATATATCCAAAAATCAGTTTTATTTTAAAGCGCAGAGATTTTTGAATAATTAATTCAATAAAATTTGGCGTGTTCAAAGTAATAAGAGAAATTGTTTTCTCTTCTGTATGTTCCTTAAATGATAAGTTAAGTAGCGGATCAAAAGTAGTAAGAGGCCATTGTTGTCTTGGAAGTTGTAGCCATTTTGGCCCAGAAAACCACATCTCGTTGTCCAAAATTTCATCCGGCAACAATCTGCGGGAAGCCGCATCGGCGGGGTTATTACCCGATGATATATGATACCAAGATGTTGGTGAAATTTTATTCTGAATGTGAGTAACGCGATTACTTATAAAAGTTTTCCATTTATGCGGAGATGATTTGATCCAATGTAATGTGATCATACTATCAGTATAAGCATATATATCAGAAAAAATCAATTTATTTTCGAAAATCTGAAGCACAGTGTGAAGTAAATTCGAAAGTAATACAGCGGAACACAATTCTAACCTGGGAACCGATATACTTTTCAAAGGGGCAACCTTTGATTTTGCGCATACAAAAAAAATATTGAACAAATTATTGCGTTCCACCCTGAAATAGATTACAGAAGCATAAGCCCTTTCAGAGGCGTCGCAAAAGGCGTGAATTTGACACGACTGAAAATTATCAACAAGTATTCGACGCGGAATCTTTAACGTTGATAAAAGTGCAAATGATGACTTAAATTTGAACCATTTGTTACATAGTTCATTTGGAGGTAGGTCGTCCCAGTTAAGTCCCAAAGTCCATAAGCGTTGCATGAGTAATTTTGCGAAACATGTTAAAGGTGCGAAATCCTTATTGGATCAAAGATTTTGCGATATCGCTCAAAATCTGTCTTTTGTAACCATGAACAGCTGAGTCGATTGCATAAAGGGGAAGGCATCCGAAGAAGGTTGCCACTGCAATCCTAAAATTTTAATACATTTATCTTCTTCATCGAAAGAAACTGTTGATTGATCATACCTATAGTTTATCGGTAAGTCATCTAATAGTGATTGTTGATTAGAAGTCCATTTCCGCAATTCAAAATTTCCTCTTTTCAAAATATTTATCAATTCGTCACGAATCAATTTAGCTTCAGCTACACTAGAAGATCCCGAGCAAACGTCATCTATATAAATATCCTCGTTTGAAATATTTGCGGCTAGCGGAAAATTATCACGTTCATCTTCGGCTAATTGTAAAATTACTCGATTAGCAATAAATGGAGAAGATGATAGACCAATAACTAAACGTTTCATGCGATAATCCCTAACTTGATCATTTGGTGAAAACCTCCATAATATCCTTTGATAGTTCTGATGATTTGGAGTAACCAGAATTTGAGAAACATCTTTTTATATCTGCAGAAAACAACTGAGTGAGTTCTAAATTTCAATAATATGTCAAAAATATCCTTTTGTAATTTCTCCCCCACTAAGAGGCTTTCATTTAATGACATACCCTGTGATTTTGTAGATCCATCGAATACCACCCTAAGTTGCGTAGTAGTACTATTTTTCAAGACACAATTATGAGGTAAGTAAAATATATTTTTCATTGCAATAAAGGTATCGTTATTCATATCATCCACCTCCTCCATGAAATCATTTTGCATGTATTCGTTTAAAAATTCGCAGTATTTTTTATACACACTCGGTTGTTTGAGTAGGCGGCGTTCGAGTGAATAAAGGCGGCGTAAGGCAATCGAGCGAATATCTTGAAAATTAAATAAAGGTTCGGAATTTTTAAATGGTAAATTGATTATATAACGCCCGAATTTATCCCTTTGATGAGTTTTAACGAATATACCTTCACATAACGTATCTTCAGGTGAGAGAGCCTTTATTTCTACGCTTGCGGTTGAAAGTAAAACATTTACGTGGGATGAGACCATTCCAGAAAACATAGAAACGTCTGGAATGTTGGATGTACTTGGTGTAGGTTCAGGAACTGCTAGCGAATTTGTTAAGACTGAATTGTTATGAACGTTTATAGTTTTATTTATGTGGATGCTCGAGTGGTGCCTACCATTACAGACACAACAAGTTGATTTTGACCTGCAACTATTCAATGTGTGTTGAGAACTTAAACAATTTATACATAATTTATTTTGTCTGACAAAATTGTATTTTCTTAGGGGGGATTTACTATAATATTCGGAGCATTTGTAAATTGGATGATCCCCGTGATATATGCACTTTTTGAACTTGATTGTTGTTTATTTTGTTTTTTAAATTATACTTGTATTTGTACAATTTTTAGATGAATTTGCGAAATATGATGTTGTATGATTTGCTCTGAAATATGAAGGGTTAGGGCTTTGAGCACTTCTAGAACTTGATTGTTGTTGCATCACACTTTTGTTTAATGAGAAATCGATGGCGTCGAAAGCATTGCATCTTTGTTGAACAAATATTTTTAATTTATCACGGTATGGGTTAAATTAAACCGTGATAGTTTCTTATCCAAATTTTTTGCGAAAAGATAATATACTAAAAAATCCCATCTTAACTGGAAGACCCATATTTTCGAGAGCGGCAAGATTTTCTGTAAACGTGTCAAATAGAAGTCTAATATTGTGAGTATTTCTCGAATTCTTTATACACACGGCATTATCGATTTCCTATTAATGGGCGAAAGCTATGAGTCGTTTGTTATTGTAACGATCTAAAAGTGACTTAAATGCAACATCATAATTGGAGCTAGACATAGGCGTTGCCTGAACTAATGCTAGGGATGGGCCGCGGAGAGAAAAACCTAAATAATAAAAATTTTCTTCAATTGAGAGTGCAGCGTTATTATGAATAAGACTTTCAAACATATCTAAGAAAGGTTTGAATGATTTTATATCACCTGTGAACCTTGGGATCTCAATCTTCGGAAGTTTTACGTTAGTGGCGGTTGCTCCTGTATTGGAGGCAATGTGAGTAATTACGGGTTTTGTTTCAAATAGATCTTGATAGACGGTTTCGACATAGGAGCAATTAAGATCGAATACTTTTCTAACTGCCTCATCTGCAGCGATGTCCTCATCCGCAAGGGCCATCAGCGTAATGAGTAATTGATGCTGAGATTTGAATTCATCGCGGCATATATCGAGCTTCTGACATAAGTTCTTGAACTGAGCACGTAGAGATTGATCAGTTTCTGCCTTTTCAGCAAATTCCTTCATTTCGGCTACTTGATTTTCGTACATTTTTCTGAGAGCTTTAGCCTGCTTGACTTTATTTGCGTTTGACATTTTGTGAATATTGGGAGGCCTGCACTGCAATCAGCTGTTTTTAATGAACAATAATATTGGAACGTGGAATATCCAACAAGAAATGGCAAAGTTTATTGTCCTCAAATAGAGCAAGCAAAAAGAAACCCAGGTGTACTGTATTGAATGGCCTTGAATTTATTCGTCGTCCAAACCCTTTTTTACAATATGGTTAAATAGAAATGAATATGAGTTTGAAAATATTCAAGATTTGTGATAATGTATAATGCAATATATCGTCTTAGAAATAAACGTATTTCACCTTATAGCTGCGGAGCGATCCTTGGGTCGAATGGACCAAAATGTCGCGTAAGTTATGGTTCAATTAAGAGAAGAAAATCGTCAGTTGAAAATGCACTCACCTTGATCCCTCTTCTAGGCGACTTCCAACTCTTCTTCGATGTGGACTGTATATAGGTTGCGTAAGCGTGTAGCGGAATTAGCAGCAAGCGTTGCCTTTGCGGATTGAAAATAGCGAAAGCGTTAAAACAGCGAATTTTGAATCACTCACTATTCGTGCGGAGTCTTTCGTTCAACTGGTTTTCCTTCGGTTCCTCACCAGAGGGAGCGATTGGATTTGTGCGATTTTCAACATGATATACGCGGTAGATTTGAAAGGCAATAATGAAATACAATTCTACTAATACTATAAAAAAGAAATACGTTTCTCTCCAATTGAAGATAATAACAATACAAAACATAAATGAATTAATGGGTGAAAAAGATTGAACAATTTTGAATGGCTTCAATTTTATTTTTGTCAATTTCGATGCCCTCACTAGATATAATATGCCCCAAAAAAGTTATTTTATTCAATGCCAGCTGTAATTTTTCCTTATTGAATTTGACATTTACCTTTTTAGCTTTTTCCAAAAAACATTCAAGTCGTTTATTGTGCTCTTCTAAAGTAGCACCATAAATCAGAATGTCATCAATGTATGCTAGGGTGTCTTCTAATCCTTCTATAAGATCATTGACATGATTCTGATAAATTTCAGATGCATTAGATAATCCATATGGAAGCCTTTTGAATGTATAACGACCAAATGGTGTAATAAAAGTACAAAGTTCCGAACTTTTTCCATACAATGGTATTTGATAAAAAGCTGGAGAAGCATCGAGAACTGTGAACCATTTAGCATTGCTCAGCTGGGCAAAAATAGTTTCCTGAGTGGGCAATTCTAAATGTTGTCGAGAAATATATTTGTTCAAAGGCCTAGGATCCATACAAAGTCGAACCCTCCCATCTTTTCTCTCGCGTACAACCATTGCATTTACCCATTCAGTTGCATGGGTTGCTTTTTCAATTACTTCCCGCTTTACCATATTATCAAGTGCTTCTTTCACTACATTATTTAGTGCCAAAGGTATTTTTCTACATCTAGCTACATGGGGAATAGCATCACTCTGTATACGGATAGTGCAAGGTTTCCCGAAACATCCAAGATCTTTGAAAACATCAGAATACTCATTTATAATTTTTTCTGAGAATGAAATGTCACTAGCGATGTCATCATGAGATTGACCTATGACATATATCCTCTTTATCAAATTCAAATCTACACAGGCCCTCAGCCCAAGAATTGGTTCATAATTGTCTCTCAAAATATAAAAATCAAACTCTTCTACCAAGTTTCTGTGATTTACTTAAAGTGTACATATGCCAAGAACATTAAATTTATTTTTATTATATACCATCAGGGATTGATTTGTTGAAAATATAAACAGGATGTTCATTAACTCAGATGTGAAATCATCTGCGACTGAAAGATAAACTTTAGTCACTATCGTCTATCGTCAAGATAACCTCTTGTGGGGTATTCATGTTGAAAAGGAAAACATGACAGGTTTTTATGCCAGAAAACACTAATTTCAAAGTGTCTCTCCAAAAGAAATGATTCTAACTTTTTCCATCTTTGCAAAGTGAGATTGTTTCTTGAAGATGTGTTTTCCATTTCTTCCGGTCTTCCTGATGATCGTGGAAGCGTGAAATAGATTTTCGTCGACAAAAATGTATTGAAGACCTAGTGAATGCGATGTCTCTCCTGCGTCAATGTTACGAATGATTTCTGGTGAGTACTCTCTTTTGGAAAACATTCTTCTTTGCCTCATTCATCTTTATGAGTTCTTAATTAAGACTGGAATAGAAAATCAAATAACTATCTGAATGAAAATGCAAATTTTCAATTTCAGATTTTTCTTTTGAGTTAGGGCTTCTTGCAGGATATCTATCAGATGTAGTTCAATGTCCAGCGTGGCTTTAGCCGGGGAAGTAGTTGTTTTCTGTTAGACATTCACAAAAAATAACTTCATTTTAATCGTGGATTTTTCAATTCACAGAAAAATCTTTCTATCAATATTCAATTGAGAATGTTTTCCTTTTCACCATCAGGGACTTTTCATTTTTTCCAATTTTTGGTTTGTTATTCAATCTATTGTAGATATGAAGTGGCAAAATATCAGCTTAACTCCCAGAATCTAATTTAAAATTTATTTTAAAATTATCAATTTGAATATATTCCATCCAACACCTATCAGTTTCACTCGAAATACTCCTTATTTTACAAACATGCCCTTCAATTTCTCTTATAGAACCTATTTCAAAATTTTCTACCTCATCTTCATCATCTTCCTTATATTAACACACCTCCTCACTTCCAATATTATATACTTTGCTTGCTAGACATTTCGAAGAAAAATGATTCATTCTCAAACAAATTGCACATTTTTTACCCATGCCGGACATTTTCCAAAGCCATGTGAAGATCCACATCTGTGGCAAACAGGCTTTACTTCATTCTTATTATGTTCTTCCTTCCATGTATTTCTTCCTGTTTGTTTCTTGCTCATTTCTCCATATCTGCTTCTATTATCAAACTTCATCATATCTATTTTATATTCGGTAGATGTTTCTGCTGATATACCTTTAACTTGTTTTCTTGATTCTTCATCTGCTCTACAAATATCTATGCACTTCGGTAGTGTCAAATCCTTTACTGCTAACAACTTCTCTCTCATTTTGTCAGACAACATTCCACATATTATTCTGTCTCTTATTAAGGAATCATGCAAATTTCCAAATTCACACTCAGCTGCTTTTTGTTTCAAATTAGTAACATATTGATCTATACTTCGATTTTCCTTTCGATAACTTGTAAAAAATATGTAACGCAGGTATGTCACGTTTTTATATGGTTCAAAATATTCCGAAAGTTTGTTTAGAATCACTTTAACAGTTTTTTCATCCTCTTTTTCAGCAAATGTCAATGTGTTGTACACATCAAGACCACAATCTCCTAATATATGCAGCAAAGTAGCTCTTTGTTTCGCCACTGGTTGTTTCTCTAGATCTGCAGCTATCCAGAACAATTATATCTTCTGTTTCCATTTAGACCAATTCAAGGCTGGTTCTGTACCTGACTCGAACGATTTCGGTGTTTGTTAATACTTCATTTTTATATAATCCTCAAATTGGGTTCAATAACAAGCTGCCACCATGTTAGGTAATCAATATTCAGGTGAAAACTATTCAAAGTAACTTTATTTTAACTATTCAAAAATATCTCTTTTGACATCAATCAATTAATTCAATGTCAAATTCTACTGTTTTAATTTTAGTCCAGTGATAATAAAACTAATATCATGTCACAGTGGGTGGTTATCTATTGGTTTTAGACCCCCTTGTTGGCGTGAATTGGTTTATCTTCACGGACCAGGCTGGATTTGACGTGCTGTATGACCTCCCAGAGTACCAGTCCTTCTGTCTCAGTGGGTGGCTTCACTCCGTGGTATATATCATGCGGAGAAGATGATAGGAATAAAAAATTGTACAAAATGGGGAAGAACGAAGGATATCCTTTGAACCTCAAGTTTTTATGATTCAAATTTTGATCTAGAGTCGAAAGATAAATGCAAATGATAACATACAATGAAAATGCATCAGTCCATATATGAGACTAGAAGATTACAGTGAGAGAACAAATATAATAGCAATCAAATCTGCTATTCTGGATTTAAATTTCCAAGTTGATTTTAATCATTAAAAAAATTAAGAATGAGCAAAATCTAAAACAGAACCAAACAAGCCCCACCCAAAACGTTATTTTCAAAATTCAGTTAAATTTTGAAACAAAGTAAGCTTTGATGGGGTGATTAAATGTACCAGAAGAGTCCAAAACAATTGAATAAGTGAAGGTATTTAAAAAAATATATAAAAATTTCCTTGAGACTTTACTAGAGAAAAAATATATATTTTAAAGCAATGTACTTAAATGTTGCCAGAGTGAAAATATAGTATTTTAAGGGAAAAAATTAGTCGCCAATCGTCTTAACGGATACTACGTCAGCCACATAGACATGTGCGGTAAATGCTTGCCAAAATGTCCAAAAAATATTTTTTTGGTTTTTCCTTCACTTAAATCCGAAACACAAATCAACGTTGATAGGAATTAGCCAATATGTGAGATATAAAATATTATGAAGATAATTGAATCGGAAATTCACTGATAATTCCAAAGGTAACGAGAATCTATACTCGACCTTCAACAATAACCATGCAATACCTCCAAGAATTCAAATATTACAAGCATATTGAAAGCACAAGAAAATATATTAATCAACTACAACATTGATTGCAGCATAAGGAAATTAATTATACTCCACCAATATCAACAGAGATAGGCCATTAAATTTAAAGATCGTAACGTACCAGAATCAATTCACTCAGCACACCTGCATATGTCGAGGTTCAATCGAGGACAGAGAACGATAATCCTTTCTGTTCGACCAAATCACCACTTCACCTGTTTTTCCCCAAAACCAATCTCGGTTTTTTCTCTATTTAAAAACACTAATGAAAAAACAACCAATCCTTGACATGAACTACAAACTACAACTGTCATGATCACATTTTCAAGGATCGATAATAAAGATCGCAGTATCGCAGCTTACGACCTAAGCAGTAACTACTGACTCGCACCACCGTAAAGATAACCGGGAAAATTATTAGAAATTGATTATGTATAAGGAAATAACGAAGAATTCGTTAAAAAGTATTCATAAATGCTGAAATACAGTATGAAATTGTTTTTATGTCGCTTGGTATATTTTTTTATATTTAATATCGTACTATATTCATATTATTCACTCAGAATTTTGACATCCCATTCGTAACGATAGCACAAAAAAAATTGCGGACGAGTATTGTAATTATGATCCGATTTGATTCAAAATTGTTATGTAGATGCTTTCGAGGTCGGAGATTATGAATTTTTCGTCAAAATTTATTAATACAAGGTGGCGGCTCCAAAATGGCGGACGAGTTTTGTGATTATGGAACAATTCGATTCAAAATTGGTATGTGGGGGTTTTCGGGAACGGTATTAGTGTGAATTTTTTGTCTAAATTTAATAATTCAAGATGACCGACAAGTTTGGTAATTATGATCAGAATCTATTCAAATTCGATATATGGGGGTTCTTGGGGTCGGAGATTATGAACTTTGTGTCAAAATTTATAAATTCAAGATTGCGACTGCAAAATGGAGGCGGAGTTTTGTGATTATGGTCCGATTCTATTCAAAATTTGTATGTGAGGATTTTCGGAGTCGAAGATTATGAATTATTTGTCAAAATTCATAAATTAAAAAAAACAAAATGGCGCTCTAAGATGGCGAACGAGATTCAGGTTCATGGTACGATTTGTTTCAAAATTGGTATGTATGGGGTTTTGAGGGTCGAAGATTATAAATTTTTCACCAAAATTCACAAAATCAAAATGACGTTTCGAAGATGGACGATGATCTCTGTGTTCATTCCGATTCTATTTTGGGGTCAAAGATTATGAATTCAGTCAAAGATCATTGATGTCAGTTGAAATTTATAAATTGAAGATGTCAACTGCAATATGGCTGATGAGTTGATCTTCAGATGGTCTCCTCATCGAAGGACTGGATACTTCAGAACTCACAGGCAAAAAAGGCCTAATAATAACGATGCTTCAACAGAAATGCATAGATTGAGACATACTTGAGGACTAAAAAGCACAAAATAAAATAATCATTAAAAAACCTTTTTGAAGACAAGCTTTCATTCAAATGCACTGAAAAGTGAAGAAGAGATGTGTGACGTAGGTAATTCCGCGAGTTGTAGATTCAGAAGCTTGTTGTATTCGAACTGAAAAATTTGCGCGACAAGCTCTTCAATCTCTAACTCACGAAATAACCTACGTCACAAATCCAAAGCAATTATTCGTAACTTTTTAGTGCATTTGAATAAAAGCTCATATGGATTCTCTATTTCAAACTAAGGTAATGTATAGATCCCTTATTTCGAATTGGGATAGTGTATGAATCCTTCAGTTTGAATTTTGATAGGGTATATATACCTTATATCAATATTGGGTAATTTGTAGATCCTTTATTCCATGCGGAGGTAGTGTATGGATCCCTGATTTGTCCATTTCAATGATCAATGAAATGATGTTTCCAAATCAGAAATATCACAAACCGTTTTCGAGATATACGGGGAGAACCAAATTGGCCTGTTTTATTAGCTTTCCCTAGCACTTTCATTTTTAGGATCACAGAAATGTATTCGAAAAACTCGTCGCCATCTTGGAGCCGCCATTTTCAATTCCCGGATTTATTATTTATTGTTCCACATAAAACAAGTAATTCTTTTGTTGTCCGGCCGCATTGGTGAATCTTGGTGTTTTGTAAAACATGTCAATTGACTATTTCTATTTCAAAATATCCCGCCACGTTGAAATCACTGTGATGAAAAACAGTGTCTTTCGACCGTCATCTGTTTCACTATTTTCTTAATACTAGGGGAATAAAATATTCATACCTACTGACTTCGGAAAGGCCCTGACCTCATTTTCATATATAACTGTTCGCCTCAACCATTATGAGCTCCTTCTTTTACTCTATTCAATGAAATAAATTCAATAAAGGGTCCCAACACTATCACCAATAAGTTGGTTTTTCAATTCTACCTATCCGATTTTGACACTGGTTTCATCACCTTCTAGTCCAACAAAAGCTAGAATTCGGCACAAAGCTATTGATGAGTCGAATGTGATTTTTTTCATAAAAGTTCATGAGGAGGTTGTATCTCTACTGCAATAATAAGACCGACTTAAATAATAATCACCATATAATGAGAAAAAAAAAATTCAAAATAAATTACAATTTTTTTGGATTGAAACATCATGAACATCAGATATTATGTTTGAAAATTCTTATAAATAGGATTTGATAAGTTTTATGAAGTTGATTATTTCAGTTGACCTCATTTTGGGTCAACTGAAATGATCAACTTTATGAAACTTATCAAATCCTATTTATAAGAATTTTCAAACATAATATTTGATGTTCATGAGCCCAACACCCAAAATATGTGCAATATATCCCCATATAGCTTCACTAGAAACCTCTACCATTTTTAATTTATTTTTCTAGAGTCAATATATAACGACCAAAGTTACAATTTTTTTTTTGATAATTTTCACATACCAAATCAGCCCCATATGTTTTCCAACCTACACATGACATAACAATAAAGCCACCAAAAAAGGAAGAATCCAAACCACCATTCTTCAAACCATCTGATATGTTAAGTTGGCAACCAAATAGCAAAAATTCATTCTTACTTAGCGATTTATCTGACGATGAATATCTTGTGCCCTCTCCAAAAAAGTCACAGATTTCAATTCGCTCTATAATTCTTATCATTTTAAACGGAGAACTACATCGGATTCTATCTTTTCCGTAGAAAATTACGCGAAACAAAATTATATTATTTCGCAGTCAACGCTCGCCCGAAATCAACTCGTTATTTTACATTACTTCCAATTATCCGCCAATTATCCAAACTTATTGAAAAGAAACATATAGAATCCCTTCAAACGCTCCGAAGACCAACTAGTCGTCACAAAAACCTGCCTATGAGTAATCCTCCCTCATCTCATTTTTGCGCTCCAAATTAGCGTCATTTAGGCGTAGTCCCGTTTTGATATCTTTAATTGGTCTTTTAGTTGAGTGTTACCTTTGCATATTCAAATCTTATTGGCTACTAATTATGGTATGAGTTTTCCACGAATAATTCTTGCTATTTCAGCACAACAACAATTCTACCATAACACTTAACTGTGTGAAGAATTCTAAACAAAACGTCCGACCTCAAAGAAATATCAAACTCTAAACCGATGATCGATTTGTCACGCAATGAGAAATATTTTCCAATCTCCAATCGAAGATTGATGCTTGACTTCCAGTAATCACCAAATAGAGAGATATATCACTTATAGTTTTCATAGAACAGTCGAAATTCAACGAAAATTTCGAATATAACTGTTTCTTTCACTCAAAGTGATTTTTCTTGATTTATTTCTACAGGTAACAATACATATTAATAAAATTCAACAACTTTCATGAATATCATTTCAAATTAATCAATATTGAAGTCATTTTCTCCGAAAATTCACAAGCACGTACAAGGTGTGATTATTTATACAATAACCCCATAGAATTCAGATTATTATTTTCCTTAAACCATAAAATTTTCTCAATAGCATTCTAAAATCAACAATGATTAGAATTTTCAAACATTATTTCAAATCGAACTAACCTAAAAACTATCTTATTTTTCTATATACATAACCCTTTGCTGAGTATTACAGTTTTCGATATTACAATAGAACCACAATGAACAAAAAACCAGTCTATATCGCCAGGGAATCAGAAAGGGCTTTGGAATGGAAATACGGATGGTATAGGTCAGACAGTTCGGTAAATAAAAAGAATAAGTTACTCATATCATCTCTTCATGTGAAAAAAAACTTTTCAACAAAAAATTAAATCGACAAAAAAAAACTGAAGAGCAAAAAATGAAATAAATCTTCTTAGTCTAAATAATAACTTTGCTCCTAAACTAATGTGAGTAACTTATTTTGAGTCGGCGGTTGGGCATAAAAAATATAGAAACCAATAGCGCAGTGCTGTCGATACAGTTGAATTTGAATAGTGCTATCTTTAGAAATATGAAATAGTAACGCATGGGTGTATACATTGGAAAAATTTGAGTAATGTAGGCAGCTAGATATATTGATATTATTATAATAGTTATTCTCAAGTTGAATATCAAACTCCAATCTCTTATCGCGGCACAGAACACGCTTACAACTTTTCTCGAAAGTTATCTACAAATCTTGTAATACATTTCTTGGTATCAATAGAAATATGCCTATGGATGTGCATAAGGGCAAGACCGAGAGGGCGGTTTTCTGTCTTGGTCAATCGGATACATGCAACGACAACACTCGACAAAATCATGGAAGAATCGTGCGTGTTGGTTGACCAATGGCGCGCAACGAACTAAACCCTCTGTCTTGTCCTTATCTGTCTTTTCATGTGCGAAGAGCCACGACATTGAACAAAGCGCATAGAAAACAAAACACATAATTTGTGGTGGCGCGTAAGCTTTTTTTATTATAAAATAGTGGAGCGTTGAGCGTTCATAACGACTCTAGTGAATATAGTGATATCCTAATGACGATTTCAGAATTCCGAAACTGGTAAAAAAACTGCTTTGATCGTGTGTCAGGAAGGTGAGATTTCCAATGAAAAAAGAATCATCGAAATCGAACTACTCTGCGAAAAGTTTGGCGTGGTCATACAAAAAAAAAAATAGATACGCGTCGACTAGTGAACCTCCTATTTTTTCCGTCGGTTAAAAAAACAGTACAATTCAAGTTGAATGTCTTAACATCCATATGGAATACAAAAGGAAAGCAACACCCTAGCGCAATACTTTTTATTCACATTTTATGCACAGCTGGTATGTTAAAAATACGAGGGCTCATGACAAATGGTTCTTTCATCATGTGAGTTGAAAAAAGGCAGTCATATTGGGTGAAAACGTACTATTTGGACAAGCCATGATTTCCAAAGTTCGGAGAGTATGAGATCTCAGCTTGGCAGGAGTGCTGGATTCAAGAATTGGAAAAAAAAACAATACTCTTCAAACACTTCTTGTTTCACCGGAAAAAACTCCATGTTGAGAATTTCAAATGGAACACCCAAGGTATTAGTAATGGAAAAATTGTAATTAGAGACCTGAAGACTGAAACTTCATATAATGAGAAGTTATTAACCAGATATATCCGAGATTTGAATAATCGAATCTCCTATTGTTATCAAATTGCTAGACAAAAAACGGAGCGCAGCATAGGAAAAGCTAAAATACGCTTCGATAAAGATATTAAACATGATCCCCCTGAGTATAAGGTAGGAGATAAAGTCTACGTTAAGCTTCAAAACAAATTCAATGGACTCTTTCCGAAACTTGCAATTTCAAAAATTTCAGCCCTTTTAAGAAATCTAGAAAAGAAGCAACAATCAAAAATATATTTCGACAGAATTAAACCTTATTCTGAATGAATTCCTTTCAGATAAAAATGCTGTTCCTCGCAGTTAACGCAGTTATTACAGCGATGGCATTCGGACAATACAATGTGGTCCCCATCAACAATACCATAGGTATTTATTATCATCAAAGGAATAATATCTCTCTCTCAAATGGATAAGATATTTCAAATGATATATTGGTCATAGAATCAAAAGTGAAAACTTTGAAAGTCTGCGAATCAGTTATGGAAAGCTACTTATTTATTGAATCATATTTGGACACTTTGGATTCGATCCTTCATCAGGTTATTTCTCTGGTCAACTGGTCAATCACTTTGATACGAAAAATTATTTTTGTTCGAAAACTCATTAGTTTTTGTTGTGCTTATTCATTCCTTTACATTTCCCTCAGTGCAACAATCAAACTACAATGCCAACCCCACCTAATTCTACATCAATTGATTACAAAATGTCTTTTCTATGTTCCTTAATTCCACAATTTTTCTATGGAAATAGAATAGAACTACACGAATTCCTCAGTACCTGTGACAATGCTAATTGATTTGCAAGTTATTCTAGAAAACTGCTCTCTCAGCTTTCATAATATCAAGGCTCACAGGCAGTGCAGAAGCTCAACTTTCAGGCAAAGAGTATAATAATTGGGGAGAGTAGAGAGATATCTTGAATACGTTGTATGCTGATAAAAAACATAACAGTCAACTAATGGAAGCATTAAATATGACAAGACATAATTTCAATGGCTCAGTTGTTAGTTTCCACGCAATATTAGATCAATTTGAAACAAGAATAATCGATGTAATAAACAGTCAAAATTATACTGAAAAAGTAGGTCGTATCGAAACAGTTCGAAAAATAGCATTAAATCGGTTCATATACCATTCTCTTCCAGACATTTCTAGATTTCTACGTTCACAAGGTGATGATAATTTTAGTGAAGCACTAAATGTAGCTCTATAAGAAGACAAAGCCCTACAAATGAATAACCGTTAGCCAAAACCCCCCACTTCAAAGTTTTGCACCTTTTGTAAGCGTGATAATCATTCAACTCGAGATTGCATGAAGAAAAGTAATGTCAACCCAACTCAAAACAATGTTCAATATGCCGATAACGTCCCAACTCAAAATAATCCGCAGAATTCAACATTTTCTGAAACATTTTGTCGTTATTGCAAAAAGAACGGACATTTAATACAAGAATGTCGGGAACGAGCATTCAATAATCGGAATCGAAATCAAAATGCAAGTAATTCCAATGAACACATCGGATCAGATCCATTTGAACTCGAATCTGTTCCAGATCAGCGTCGCACCTGCGGACCTCTGATCAATAAATAAACCCTAGATAGGCCCGATGCTAAATTTACATTGCGTTTTGAACCGAACATAATTCCGGCGGGAGAAGTAATGCTTTGGGTATATGATAGACGAACCAAACCAAAACATCTCTAGCACAGTGCCGTGCCGTTTTAAGGGGTTCAAAACAGTATTTTTAATTGTTTTGCTCTACTACGAGAGATTTTTATACACTCCAATTTAGGGTTTACTTATGTACATGTGTATGTTCGTTTGTTATCATTGTAAAAAAAACATCATGAAAATAAAAACTTGCGGCTGATTTTTCAATGAAAACTTTCATTTAACTTCACATTTGTATGTATGTTTGGTTCAAATCTTGTGAATTCCGACCCACTTCTAGTTGTCCGATTAGAGTGGAATTCGGGAGGTATTCATGATTCCAATGAAAATGCATTACGGATTTTTTCCAGGAGAAAATCCATATGGCGGACGAGTTTTGTGATTATGGTTCGATTCTATTTACAATTGGTGTGTGGGGGTTTTCGAGGACACCGATCATGGATTTTTTGTCAATATTCATAAATTCACAATCCCTGCGAGTTTTGTGGTTATAGCCCGATTCCATTAAAAATTGTCATATGGAGGTTTTTGGTGTCGGAGATAATTTTTTCGCTAAAATTCTCGAATTCAAGATGGCGGCTTCAAAATGGCGACGATTTTTATGATTATAGCCCGATTCCATTCAAAATTAGTGTGTGGGTGTTTTTTGGGTCGGACATCTTGATGTTTTTGTCAATATTCATGAATTCACGATGACGGCTTCAAAATGGCGAAGTGTTTTGTTATTATGGCCCGATTCCATTCAAAATTGGTATGTGGGTTTTTTTGGGGTCGGAGATGATCAAATTTTTGTCAGAATTCAATAAGATGACGGATTACAAGAATTACTAAAAATAATAGAATAAAAATGATTGAAAATGAATTTTCTGGACAAACTTTTATACCCAGGCCCTGAAAAGAAAAAAATTATGTCTTTGTTTGAACTAGGTTATTCTGTTAGTAGCAGATTCGAAAGCTTGCTTCGAATATTAAATATGTATTCTTGCGCGGCAGAATTTTGAATCTGCCAGGTCAAACAATTGAAGAAATAATTTTTTCGTTTTTAGTGCATTTATATAAAAGCTTGTCTTATTTTTTCATACTTAATTTAAACTCGAAATAATTTCTACTCAATATGAGTACAGAGGACTTGATGGCATGAAAGTAGTGAAATATCACGTCACCTCCTCAGAGGACTAGGTATAGCTTGTTGTAGAAGTTCTCTGCGTGAATTCATACAACTTCATATGTCTTTAGAACTGCAGGCCAAACAAAACCTCTCAAAGTTTGGAGAACAGCTTTATTGCAGATAAATATTTGACTAACACAAAGTGAACAATATATGTATATTTTTAATATTTTATTACAAAGAAAATTATGCAAAAAATATAATGACATATTTTATTAACCTAATGACACTCTTTCATGTACAGATGCTATAGAATTTGAAATCAATACCTCTGATCCAACACCAATTTCTACCAAAATTTATCGTTTCTCCGAAACTCACTAAAAAGAATTAGACAGACAGATTGATAGAATATCAAATAGAGGAATAATTCGTCCCTCAGTTTCACCTTACGATAGTCCATTTTGTATTGTTCCCAAAAAAGGCTGACGCCTCGAATCAGAAAAATTGGTGAATCGTAACCATTGCCAAATATTGAAGAAATATTGGATCAACTTGGTCATGCTAAATATTGTTCAACATCGGGTTTCCACCAGGAGAAAAATACAGAATCGGATATTCCCAAAACAACTATTTCAACACCATCAGGTCACTACGAATGGACTAGAATGCCATTCGGGATGAAATCAGCACCCGAAGTTTCTCAGAGACTTCTGAACAATATTTTAACAGGACTCCAAGCTTTGCATTGTTTTGTCTACCATCGTCAAAAACATACTTTGGAATTGACTTCAGTATTCGACAGATCACGACAAAACACGCTCCTGCTGCAGTCAGATAAATGCGAGTCTATGCATCACGAAGTAACATATCTAGGTCACGTTATCAATGAAACCGGTGTATCACCAAATCACGAAAAGATACGAGCAATATCTCACTCTCATACCTCAAAAAATCCTAAGAATATCAAACAGTTTTCAGGTCTTATAGGATCCTACAGACGGTTCATTGAGGATTTTTCCAAACATGCAAAACCACTCACTGTACTCTTGAAATTAGAAATGCCATTCGTATGGAACACTGAGCAGCAACTAGCATTCGAATATTTCCAAACGATCCTAACGAATCATCCAATTCTAAAATTCCCAGACTTCTCAAAGAACTCATTCTTACAACAGATTCTTCAAATTCTGCCCTAGGAGCTATTCTCTCACAAGGTGAGGTGAATAAAGATCTCCCTGTAACATATGCATCTAGAACTTCAGGTCAAGCCAAAATGAATTACCCCACCACCGAAAAAGAATTACTAGTCATAGTATGGGCTACTAATTACTTTCGACCTCATTTATACGGACGTAAATTCACCATATATACCGATCACCGACCCTCAACTTATTTATTCAACTGTAAAGACCCCAGCTCTAGTCTAGAAAGATGGAGGTTGAGATTAGATTAATATCAATATGAAATGAAATATAAACCAGGTAGAGTAAACTCAAACGTCGACGCACTTTCTCGAAACCCTGTATATCTCATTGACCCGACAAAATCAGACACGTATGACGATTCTATAAAATTTCATTATACCAATACCAAACTCCATAATATAAAAATTATCAACGAAAACATTCTGAAGTATTTCCCAAATATGATATTATTTTCCAAGGATCTTGACGAAAACAACGATAACTATGAAAACGTAACAGCCATAGTCGATTTCAGTTAATTGTCACTTCATGATTTTGTGAAATTATTAAATCCCGAGAATCAAACAACATATTTAATGATTGCAAAAATCACATATAAGGATATTTTTACTTGAGTGAAAAATTTTAGAAAACACTTATCGAAAAATAATATCAATAAAATACACATGAAAAATCCAATAGAGAGTAACGCGAATTTAAAACAAGATTTAGTGAGCGAAATGCTAGAATATTTATTCTGAAAATTTGATATAGAAGTTATTTTTGTAAACAAACCAAAATTACAACCAGAAACCAAAGATGAAATGAAACGAATTTGCAATGGAAGTTATGTATCATCCGTATTAGGACATTGGGCTACCTGAGAACATACAAACGAATAAAAGAAAACTACAAATTGTCAGGTATGAAAATAATTAGTGGAAACATAAATTTTGTCAAATTAATAAAACTTAGCATAAACCAGGAAAAGCAACTATGGAAATCACAACAACTTCAGAGAAACCATTCAAAAGATTAGCTATAGATGTGTGGGTCCTTTACCCATGACATTCAATGGTAATAAATTCATCAACCATGCAAGATGATTTGACAGAATTCTCATTTACAAAGGCTACTCCGTATCACGAAGCAGAAACTGTAGCAAATAGTTCATTGGAATTCATAACAATTTTTGGAATCTCCGAAAGCATCCTGTCTGATCAAGGAAGCGATTTTACATCCGATCTAATGGAAGAGTTATTCAAACTCAAGCAGATACTTTCGAGTCCTCATCATCCTCAGACAAACGGAGCTCTAAAACACTACATAAATCGCACACAGTCCGATTGGGATGAATATGTATCTCTAGCAATGTTCACATATAATGGACACATTCATGCTTGCACAAAATTCACACCATAACAGCAAAACCCGAATTTCGATATACGTACAAATCTGAAATTGAAATTTAATAAGTCTTACGAACTTGCAAGAGAAAATCTACAAAAATCCGAAGAAAAATTAAAAAAATATTATGATCGTAACGCCCGCGAAACAAATTATAAACTAAACGATTTAGTTACTATACTCGACGAAAGCACTAAACCCGGTCTAACAAAAAAATTATTCCCGAATTATTAAGGTCCATATAAGAAAGTGAAGATAAATGATAATAAAACTGTAGATGTGCAGATAAAACCGAACAAAATAGTCACATACCACGCAAACTTAGTTTCCTTCCTTCAACTTCCAACCAGAAATACTTATCTCTAACAAAACAGATTTTTCTCTAACAAAACAGATGATTCTCTAACAAAACAGATGATGCAGGTCGTCAAGCCGAGGCCTTCGCCATCACTCATGGTCTAGAACAACTGGTCGAGCTACCAACCCGCATCCCTGATGTCAACAACCAGTCTGCCAATACACTAGATCTTTTCCTCACCACCAATCCTGACCCGTATAGAATAGAAGTTTGTGCCCCACTTGGAAACTCTGATCACACCCTCATCTCCACAACATGCTCTTTCCATTTACCATCGAGCTGCACAATACCACCCTGTCTCATGTGGCATTACAATTCGGCCGACTGGGAAGGTCTTCGTATGTTTTTCTCAGCGTTTCCATGGAAGAGAGTTTGTTTCTCTTCAGTAGATCCAACACGATGTGCTGAGACAATTTCTGAAATCATCATGTTGGGGATGCAAACTTACATACCGAATACCGAAAGAAGAACATCATCCGATAAGACCTGGTTTAACAGAAACTGCTCTAGAGCTGTGGCTTCCAAACAGGCAGCATACCATCGATGGCTAAAACATCCGGGCCCTGAGACCAGAGCAGCATATGTCGAGGCTAGAGGCATATGCAAAGAGACAATAGAATGCTCAAAAGACGCCCACAATGCCAAAATAAGATCAAAACTTGTTGAATGTCCTAACGGATCCCGTTCATTTTGGTCTTTCCATAAGCTGTGGGAAGAAACTTCACTTCCAGCTCATTTCCTCCTCTAACCAAAGAAGATGGAACACTAGCAACGACTGCCCAGGAAAAAGCCAATATCTTTGCGCACCTATTTGCTGGAAATTCCACTCTGGATTCATCGGAAAACAACCCCGAACATTACACCTATTGACAGTCACATGCCGAGATCAGCTTTCGCCAACGTACTATCAGAAGATTTTGCTGGGTCTCAACACCAACAAAGCCTGTGGATCTGACGGAATCCGCCGATTGTTCTCAAGAAATGTGCCCCGAACTAACACCTGTTCTTTGCAAGTTGTTCAACCACTCTTACAATTTGGGGTATTTCCGTCCAATTGGAAAATTGCAAGAGTACAGCCAGTCCCTAAAAAGGCAAAATGGCCCTACCTAGCAACTACAGACCTATCGCACTGCTATCTATTATTTCAAAGGTCATGGAAAAAGCCAACAACATCGAGCTCATGAAATATCTGGAAGACTCAGGAATTGTCAACGATAGGCAATATGGCTTCCGCCATCAGAGATCAACTGGTGACCTGCTCGCTTACGTCTGCACATATATGGCAGCTATCTATTGAAAAGTATGGAGAAACTTTAGCTGTGGCATTAGGATATCTCCAAGGCGTTCGATCGAGTTTGGCACCAGGGACTCCTCGCCAAGCTTCCGTCTTATGGCTTGCCCCCTCAGCTGTGTTCTCTGCTTGCTAGTTTTCTCTCAAACAGGTCTCTCCATGTAGTGGTCGATGGAGTTTCATCTGACACTCTACTCATAAATGCTGGTGTTCCGCAAGGATCTATTCACGCACCAACACTATTTCTACTTCACATCAACGACCTGTTGAAAGCAACTTCATGTCCAGTACACAGCTTTGCCGATGATAGTACCCTCCATACCGCTTTCTCTTCCAGGGCCCCTATATCAGCCCGAGAAACCAGAAATGAACGAGGAAGAAATGTTAATAATATAAATATGGACTTAGCAACAATTCTCGAATGGGGATCTAATAACTTGGTAGAATTCAATGCAAACAAAACACAAGCATGTCTTTTCTCTAGAAAAGCCGATCTCACTGTGCCTAACATAACTTTGTCAGGAGTAACCATACCACTGAAGTCATCCATATCGATGCTTGGTATTACTATCAGCAATAACCTTTCCTGGGAAAATCACGTGAGGTCCATTGCCAAAAGTGCATCCCAAAAATTGGTTTTGTTTCGTGCCAAGAGCTATTTCACCCCAGTCAGCTGCTTATGATCTATAAGGCACAGATCCGACCTGTCCTGGAATACTGTTCCCATATTTGGAGTGCGGCACCTAAACATATCCTGAGGCTATTGGATTCTGTCCAAAAAAGGGCAATTCGTCTCGTCGGTGATGCCTCGCTTACAAACTCGCTCACTTGTCTGGAACACCGTAGAAAAGTTGGCGATTTGTCTCTATTTTATAGATATTTTCATGGGCGATGCTCTTCTGAAATATCAACAATCGTTCCTGCTTTGGCAGTCTCTTCGAGATTAACCCGTCAAGTTCAGTCATCACACCCCTTCGTGGTCACTTTGGAGACCTGCAGAACATCACTTTCCAAAGACTCGTTCATCCAACGAACAGCGAGGCTTTGGAACTCATTGCCTAGGGAGGTGTTCCCCGAGGCATACAACCTTCAGAAATTTAAGAAGAACACCAACTCCTACCTTTCCCTTGGTTCCCACGATGTTCTCTGAACATTACAGGATATCCCTTTTCGGGGGAACCAGAAAATAAAAAGAATAGGAAATATTAATAATCAAGCAGGTATATTCTATCATAACTTAAGTTTAGCTTTGATTTCTAATGACGAATTTAATCTTTATGAACTTATACTAATATATCTCTTTACCAAAGGAAATTACACTTCATAGAAAATATCCATGAAAAATCAGTAAATCTATGTTCAAACTTTCACGATCAGATAAAATTTATTTCACCGATTTTATTGCACCGAATCCCTCAAATTATTGAAAAATCAAATTCCAAAATTGAAAGACAAATTGAATCAATCAGCCACTTGACGGGACACTTTTTAATAAAAGATAACCGAAAGAGACGAGGTCTTATGAATGGTGTCTGTACGCATTCAAATGGTTGTTCGGTATACCAGATGCAGATGATGCACAATTTTACGATGCTATCCAATTCTGTTATACAACAAAATCATGACATCGAAATGCTAATGGAACAACAGGTTCATATGATGACGGAAGCGATTTCCAGTTATTGATAGTTCAGCATTGGCATGGAAAAGTAACGAAGAAAAATTGATTAACAACATTCAACAATTTTTCGAAAACCACTGTCAACTCTCTTCACTTACTTTACCAAACTCGAACAATAACTGACCATGTTAATTTGCTTAGACAGATGATGAACGAATACAAAATATGTTACATCCATCAATAATAACTCAAAAATTTTTTTATGGAAATAAAAAAAATTAAGGGAATTTCCATACCAATTAAGATACATTTTTTATAGTCTTTCAATTTGTTTTAATTTAAATTTCAATTTTGCTATAAAATACCATTAGTACATGAGCAAGCGTACAATCTATATAATTTGATACCTTTACCAGCACAGTTAAATAATAGCAATATTCATTCATATATTGATCCTATCTATCCCTACCTACTACTGAGTACAACCAAAACTCATTATTCAAGACTGAAAGATTTAACACCTTGTCAGAAAGTACTTGAAAATGATTTCATTTGTCAAAATTCCATAACCTATTTGACCGTTGAACAACCAGTTTGCGAGGTTACTATGAGAGCCCAGCCAAAAGAAAATCCATCCGATTGTCCTACTAGATCAATAAAATATGATATGGAAATTTGGCATCCTCTTAACCAGAACCAATGGCTTTTTGTAATGACGAAACGCACTACGGGATCAATCACTTCCCAACCATCCAACGCACAGATCATTGATGTCGACCTGGAAGGATTATTTTCATTGAAATCAAATTGCAAGTGTTACACATTTTCAACACTCCTTGTTGCCACTTCCAAGCAATCTTCCGAATATACCAATTTCATCCCTGAAATTAACATTAACCAAAATTATTGCTGCATTAGAAAATTCCTCAGAAGCGAAGAAATGGAATCATTGAAACTGAATAATCTCAACTTAGACAAATTACGTCATGCCCAACACAAATTGAACCAATTTGATTAAATTGAACCTCAACGAACCCAAATATTAAATCGTCGATTTTCCCGTCGCAGAAAAAAATAGTGTATTATACACGGGAAAAATATTAGATTTAAGCTCTCGGTTTTTCGTCTCTCTCCGCTTCGCGTCGGGAGACAACACAACCTCGAGCTAAAGTCTAATACATTTTTACTTGTATAATAAATAACTATTTCTCGTTGGGCTCGCCCAGGATTCAAACCCCGGACCTTAGGAGCATGAGATGGTAGTCCTAACCATAGGACCATACGACGTTAGAAATAACGTGTGCTTTGTGTGCATTTGAGCAAATTCTCTACGACGACATTTATTGATATATATTGATACCTATGTTAGGAACAATTTAACTCAGACTTTATTTTGCATTTTCTGGTAATTCCGTAATTATTCGTAAAATAATATAAAATACGCAATTGTTGAAAATGTAATACAATATCACAGAAAATGGACTACAAATGGCGTAGATTTGACGTTTATGTTTGTCATGACAATGACATGACAAAACGCTGTAGTAGAATGACAGATGAGTGCGATAAACATTTTATTGCACAGCGCAATAAAGAACCACTTTTTTCACTGAATATAGTTCAATAAAGTTTTGTTTTTTGCATGAACCCAGAAGAACATATTTTTCTACTGCTATATCAGTAAACATTGTTTTACGTACATACTCTATGAGTAAATCCATTCATAGCAATCAAGTTAGCCTTGAACCACTCAAATCGTGACATTTTAGCAGTAGAGACTAACTACCATAAAAGGAATTTCCTTGAAATGGTATCCATTAAAAATGAACCTAATTGCATGAATAAACGCTCGGATATTTCTAACCCAAGCGTCATTTACAATTACTTGTCAAACCTTGATTCCAGTTGAATCTTTCAATAGTAACAAAACAACTTATTATTTTTTGATATCTTCTCTCATTCACTGATTTTTGTTTCAGAGATTGGTATTATTCCATTTTCCTTGGTGACAAAACACATGTTTCTCCCATGACAGATTGACTTTGACATATGACATATGACAGTTGACACCTTCTGTCTTGCACTTCCTGTCATCCACCATTCCATATTCAGTCATGATTCAACCATGTGGCACTTGTCCTGTAAAATTTTAAAATTGTTTTTTAAAATTTGTTCTTAAACAATATGTGCTTTTACAATTGTTCAATTTTATCTATATAACTAGTGTGCTTTATATCGTTGTGTTTTTTAACTAACAAAAAAAAAATACTCACCACACAATGATGATTTTCGCGCTGTCTTCACTTAACCTCACCTTAGTAAGTTCAATTATAATTTGTTTGAAATTGTAATTCACAATTTGTGTTTTTCTTTTTTCATCGGCCATAAATTTTACTGCAACCTCAAGGAATATCCTTTCTACTAAGTTTATTTCAAATTCATAGTTATTTTATGTATATATATATATATATATTTTTATATATATATATTTTTATATATATATATATATATGAACTGAATGTTCGCAATCTGAGTGTCTTTTACATGGGTACCTAACAGCATGTGGGTTGAACGGAATGTACGAAGATGGGAAAGGAATCGGGAATAACCCACTTATCGCCACAATAGGGTATTTACCCACTTTTCTCATCAAGTCTAGGATTTTTTATCTGAGTTCTGTGCTGTGTAATTTCCACGTGCAAATAAATTTTGTGTTCACCGGGATCACATTGACATATCGTTTTCAGTGTGTTAATCAAGATTCGATATTTTTATAAAAATATGTTTTAGACCTACACATTTTCAATGGACATTGAGTTATGCGGAGCAATGGAAATATATATATTCTTTTTTGGTTGCTTGTGGTTTTTTCCAATATATGTAATTCTATCTATAGGAAGATGTTGCCAGTAATTAAACGACATCGTTTCTGACGGAAAAATATTTTCTATGTAAGGGTCCTTATCAGAGTTAATCAAATTATGAAAAAGCAATTCTGAGAAAATTTTGTAGGAAACCATGGGTCCTGATTTTGAAAAAATATATTTTACCTTTTTTGATTGAAGTAGGTTACCTTCAATTTTCAAGACGAAGAAAAAATTAAAAACGCTAGAATCTCCAAAGGACAGACGCACAAGCACAAACATTTTTGATTTTCCCAAGTTTTAGACTCATGCTAATGTACGGAAGTATATTTTTCTGATGGTAAGAAAATACTGGAAATCGTTATTTTTTATGGTGTTTTAGGTGTCTTTTATGAAAGCAAAACATGTTGAATTCATACATCAGCCTTGAACGTTGATATGGTGTGAAAATTTGTTTTTTCCAGCCGTTGAATTCATGCAATGGAACACTCTCGCATAGGTATATGAAATAACTTTCAATCATCATGAAAACAAATGTTTTTGTGACTTATGAAAAAACTTTATTTTCTCATGGCCATCTCACGATACAAATAAAATTCCTAGACTTGAGAAAGTAAATGAATATTCTGGTGTTGAAACTCCCTAGCCACCGATATCCCAAATTTATCATTTCCGACCTCGAAAAGCCACAAAATTAATTAGTATTCGATCACAAAAATTGACTATCACTTGAGATTTCCTATTCTGAGGAAAAAAATGATGTACCTTCAAAACACCTTCTAGTTCCAATTTTTTTGAAGAATCATAACACAACACAAGTCAACATGAATTTTTGGTTTGAAATTAGAATATGCAATTACGATAGATTTATCGACAGTCATCTAAAAAAAAAATATTTCATATATAATGAAAAAGTTTTTTGTAGCCAGGAGAACGTTCGTACGTTATTTCAAAAAATCTATGATTTTGGTTTTTATCTGTTGAAAAATCCAAACAAATATATTTGTATATTATTTTTATCAACTTCAACTACTATATTAGCTTGAAAAAATTTAAGCAATTCAAAAGTGAACCCTGTTACTCTTTTTTTTGTGTTCATGAGTACTTTCTCTCATTAAACCTCAAATATAGTATCCCATCATATTTTCATTATATTTGCCTTGATAACGGCATTCGAAGTCCATAACGTCTTAATGAAAACGTTCTCCTTGTTCTTCTGAATACGCTCCCATGTTGTTTTAAAATTATCCGAGTAAATGAGCATGTAGCATATACAATTCACTCTACCAAAATTATTTATTGTTTCCAAAAAAACTTAAAATCTGTATTATTATTATAACTATTACAAAAGCAAACTTTAAAAGAGATGTCATGTCATAGAAAAATATTCCATAATGAATAGGAAAATCATTAAATAAAGCTAGGATAAAAGTATTTTTTTGTAGAGTTGTGTATAGGTGGGTGTACCTAAATCACAAAATATCAACTGGGGAACAACATTGAAATATTGAAGATTACCGCCAAATTGCTCATATTTAGTTTCACCCGTTTCGGCTCAGAGATGATGTGATACATCAGAAAAAGCATTGTTTTAGATTGAAACTATCATTTCTATTTTTATTTTTCAAAATTACGCTTATGAATAATCTCTGAATCAGAAACAATAAGTGTCTTTATTTCATTTTCCCTATCTTTCTACTCCTAACAACGTTATGTTATCAAAATCATATTTCAATTCCATTAATGAAATGAAATTACATTGAGCCTTGGGATAAATGAAATCTACAATGGCGCTTCCTATCCAATAACTGCGGAAGTAATGAAGAATTTTGGTAATGTAGGAACTATTTCTCGCTATATGTTTGAATTTGGCTATTCCCAGTAAATTTCGTATTTCCAGGTCATCTCTCAAACGAAATTGTCTGGAGATTCGCTTGTTAAACTATTTTCATTGTTCTTCCGTTTGAAATGAGACAGAAGCATTAATTGGCTTATTTCCTTCAATTATCCACACACAAAATCACAACGTTCGAAATGAAATCAAATCCCGATATATCCAATGAGTACTCCAATCCTTTCTGAGTTAACCTACTAAATTAGAGCTCTCAAAGTGAGAACGTTTCTAAGTTAACCTTGACAATAAAACTACACGACATTGAAAGCCCACCTTAATCTTCTATATATAAAAATTCAGCATCTGTATGATTGTGCTCGCAAAACTCGAAAAGTAGTCGATTGAATGCTTCTCTCATGGCCAATTAAAACGCAAGCAGGTATTGAATTGAATGATGTGTTTACTAGCTTACAATTAAAATATTTTCTGTGAAAACATTTTTTTTTTTTCGTATTTCTTTCATTCCACAGCATAGCCACAGCAACGCAAAGCAGGGTATTGAATTGAATGATGTGTTTCCTCGGTGAATCTATGTTTGCTACAATACTTTTATTTACTTCCCTATGCATTTCATATCAGACTGAGCTGATCCAGCTAGTTTGATATAAGAGTAAATTATTATAACAACCCAGCAAGAACAACGGGGAAGTATAAACATTGATTTTCAGCATAGGTAGGTAGGGTTAAAAAAAATTAAATGGATTAAGTTAAAAAAATAATATCTTCATCAAATGTGTGACTTGGGTTTTTCTGCGAGTAAAAGTCTCAAAAGCTTGTCGCCCAAGAATACCTAAAAATAACACTAGCTTATGCCCGCGGCTTTGCCCGCATGGATTTCGAGAAGATGATGTTTGGCTTTTCATTAATGACATCGGTACTTGTGGCATTTATCCTGAAGATGACAAATACTATGTCGAAACGTTGTTGAAAGGAATTATACAAATTGACTGAATCCGACCTTTATTCCTGTACATTGAACTTCATTGTGAAAAAATGTGTTTTTTTTTCACATATCCGGTTTTTGTCATCCTAGCAGAGTGAAATGTATACAAGTTTTCAAAGTCCAAGCATAAGCTTTCGAAACAAAATAAGTTTCATCAAAATCCTTTCAGTAGTTTTTTCGTGATGATCGAACAAACAAACAAACAGACAATTACAATTTTGTAATAGTATAGATAGATAAATAGCAGCAGCCAAGGACGCTTCCTTGAGGGATACCATATGAAATTCCAATTTCAAGTGAATAATTTCCAGGGATCTTCGTTTTCTGACATCTACCATTGAGATAGTTTTCCAACCACTTCAATACAACTGTTATCCCACAATTTTTATATTTATAGAGTAATTTTTGCCTATATATTGTTTCAAACGCCCTTTTCAGAACTATAGAAATTTCACCATCATCTATATCTGTTTTCCACATGTAACAAAGTAACTGTCATGCAGACTCTGTAGAATGATTGTGTCTAAATCCCGATTGATTCACATGTAGAGTATTTTGTTTATTGAAATACTCAGTCAAGTATTGATGTACCAAAATTTCAATGATTTTCGCAATGACTGGAAGTAAATTCATCGGTCGTAAATCTTCAGGTTAATCAGGTGTACTTCTTTCTGGATCTGGTATCATAGTGATGCATTTCAATACTGAGAGCAATACAATTTTGATAAATATGCTAACATTTCTCGTTCCCTTACGTGAAATAATTGAAAATATTCCATAGTAGTGCAGATAGAATTATATCCTCAATTTTTTTATTCCATATAGTTGAATATAGGTGATGAATAGATTGAAAGGGCAAAATTTCACTTCCAAAGTATCTTAAATTTTTTGTGCGATCTGACGAAAATATGACATTAAATTTCCTTCGCTAAATTTAGCGCCAACCTATTCCAGGGTAAAATTACGTCAATTTGCCAACCATAACTTAGGTTGGGATAATGTAAACTTCATGTATTGTCTCACAACTATCTTTAGGTTCAAATTGAAACATCGAAGGAAACAAGATACTGCATGATGAAAAAAATTAACAGTTTCAAATTTGAAAATTAGTAATTTTAACTTCTACGATTAGAATTTTGAAAAAAAAACCATTACGCCCTTGGAATGCTACTCTTTTGTTTAATTTTTCTATTACTGATACTCTTCGAGATATAACCTGTTTTATAATTGGGGTAGATTTTATTGTCTGAGGTGCAAAGTCCAGACATAAAAACTATTTTTAATCTTTTTAAAAAAACGGAATGAAATTGATTTGTATTGCCGTTTTGATAAAAAATCAGATTTTTTTTATGAAAACCATCAGGGATAGTTTTAACCCCTCAGGATTCGAATTTGTTAAATCCTCTTTTGGTATGCCCTACCTCTGCAATGTAACCTTTATGCAAAATTAAATTAACCTATTAGCGACAATCCTTGTGATATAGGGGCAGTGGCATGAAGTTAATCTCAACAAAAAAATCAAATAGAAATGACGCATTTTGCCGATTTTTTCAAATTGATAGATTTTCTCCGTTTATATGCCTGCGAATTTGTCCGCGTGGTTTTCAAGAAGATTCCACTTTTTTGTAACATATTTTGATTCGATTCCAGGAATTTGCGAAATACTTGTAAAAATCTATTTCAATAAATGATGCCATGTCAACACTATTCATTTCTTAACGTGAATTAATTGAAAAAGAGCCATATTAATTAGTGCAAATGGAATTTCAATCAAAATCTGTCATTTCTTCTCTCAGCTTTCAATTGTTTATTCCACATAGTTAATTTTCGATGATGAATCAGTTGAAACGACCATTATTGAGACAAATTGACCAGTCAGGCTGAATGTCTTGACATTTCAATTTTCGACTCCTAAATCATTCAAATAAGATCGATTCAGCGCCCACGCCCACGAATGTCAATGATGTCAGTTTAGCCAACTATAATTTTCGTTGAAATAATGTATTCTTCATGTATCAACACTAAACTTTCTCTAGTTTCCAGTTGGAACAATACATTAATAAATTGATTATTCAAGAGATAAAAATAACTCATATATTCAGAGGGAAATTTTAACCGTTTGCGATTCGAATTTTGGAAAATATTTTCTCAGTACGTACCTATAGTTGGAATGTAAAAAATTCAATTGTTCTATCATTCATACACTTTCAGATACTTTTGATACTTTTTACTGCCAAATTTCAGAAATGGAAAAAATTCTCTCTGGGAAAAACATAATATAAAATTGAAGTGTTCTGTCAGTTTTTTTTTCATCAACAGCTACATAGATTGAAATCATTTGAATATTCAGGGGGTTGTTCTAATTCATTAGGATCCAATCTCATTTTCCGTTATCCAGTTTGCTGTTATCCGTTATCCCGTATCTCGTTATCCTGTATCCCGTTATCAAATTTTCCGTTATTTCGTCAAACCATTATGCCGTTATCTTGTTATACCGTTTTGCCATTATCCCGTTATTCCTTTTTGTCATTATACCATTATCCCGTTACCCCGTTATCGCTTTATGCCGTTATCTAGTTATCCCATTTAACAATGAAAAGATGTACTTGAAATGGGAGCTCACCTTATATTAGTTGCACTTGGTTTGAGAAAATGTGGTTTTATTATTATATCAAAATCGGTTAAGTGGTTTTTCGTGACGCTCGAACAATCAAAGAAACAGACAAATTTCAATGTTATTATTTATTATTATTATTAGTTTACATAGAGATATATATATATATGTAGTGGTGTAACTTATGTCATCGTAGCGATATGACATACTAGTTTTTTAGTCCAATCATAAGCTTAAATGGATCATCAAAATTGGTCCAGTTGTTTTTGCGTGATGCTCGATTGAAAAACCAGTCAATTATAATTTAATAATGGTATAGATATATATACAACGGAAAAAGATATTCGAAATGGGAGATCATCTAATTATGGTGCTTGTGAAAAAATGTGGTTTTATTGTTATATCTGCGGTTCCCATCATTATGGCAGAATAAGATGTATAACAGTTTTTAAGTCTTATCATGAGCTTCAAAACAAAGAAAGCTCCATCGAAATCGGTCCAGTAGTTTATTCGTGATGCTCGAAACAGACAATTACAATTTTATAATAGTATGGAAGATATAGAAGATAAAGAAAAGAAAACAACAACATACATATCTTCACCATACATAGACAAACTCTCAAATCGAATTAATAAAACAATGGAAAAACAACATTTTACATCGACTACAAAATAGGAATAACACCATTCATTCAGAATTGAAACCAAATATCGAAGAACACATCAACTCATACAGTATATAGAATACTGTGTAGAGACTGTCAAAGTACCTACCTATATAGGTCAAACAAAACAACATTGGTAAAAGAAAATTCGAGGTCATAAGTACTCAAAAACTGACATGACAGCCTTATCCAAACCCGAAAAAGAAAATCGACATAAAGAAAGATATCCAAGAGTAAGAAAATTAATTAATTGAAATGTTAGTAAATAACTAATGGAAACCTTTTTATAGACAAGCTTTCATGTGGGCGGTGAACTGAAACGTAAAAAATGAGTTTAAGTTATCGCTGACAATGATTTAATTATTTTTTGTTGAATTTTGGTTGCAAACAGCTTGTCGCGCGAAATGTTCATGGAAGTAGGTACCAATCAATTCGATTGAGCAGTGATTGGTTGGTAAGTGAGGACTTGTTGAAGTATTTGATTTCAACAAAGTATGCATAAAAGTAGGTAACAATTGATTTCATTGGACAATGATTGGTTGGTTAGTAACAACTTGTCGAAGTATTGATTTCATTAAAATTTGCGCGACAAGCTTTTTGAAACCAACTAATTCAACAAAAAATAATTAAATCATTGTCAGCGATGACTTAAACTGATTTTATACGTTTTGTATGGCTTGAATGAAAGCTTGTCTTTAAAAAGGTTTTTTATTAGTTATTTTATTTTTTGCTTTTTAGTTAGTTCGCCTTGATCTGTTCATTTCTAATAGAGCATCGTTATCACAAGGTATCTTCCCTGTGAGTTTTGAGCTAGAAGAAATCATGATCTTCGACCCAAAAACTCCCACACACCAAGTGTGAATAGAATCTGACCATAATCACAAAACTCGTTTGCCATCCTGTAGTGACTTCCTTGAATTTATAGATTTTGACAAAACATTCATAATCTCCGAACCTGAAAATTCCCATATACCAATTTTGAATAAAATATGAACATTATCAGAAAACACCTCCTCCATCTTGGGGCCGCCATCTTGAATTTATGAATTTTGACAAAAAATCCATAATCACCGCCACGAAAACCGCCGAATACCAATTTTGAATCGGATCGGACCATAATCACAAAACTCTTCCTCCATCTTGACACCTATATACCAATTTTGAATCGAATCGGACCATTATCAAAAAATTCGTTCACCATCTTGAATTTATGAATTTTCTCTGACACCAAAAACCTCCACATACCAATTTTGAATCGAATCGGGCTATAATCACAAAACTCGTTCGCCATCTTGGAGCCGCCGTTTCGAATTTATGAATTTTGACAAAAAATTAATAATATCTGACATCGGAAACCCCCACATACCAATTTTGAATGGAGTCGGATCATAATCTCAAAGCTCGTCCGCCATCTTGAGTTTATGAATTTTCACCAAAAATTCATAATCCACAACCCCAAAAACAAATCGGACCATAATTTCAAATAATGTCTGCCATATTGGAGCCGCCATCTTAGTATTATGAATATCAATGAAAGATTTATGATCTCCAACCCCCAAAATCCCCACAAACCTATTTTGAATGAAATCCCACCATAATTACAAATCTCGTCCCCCATCTTGGAGCCGCCATCGTAAATCTATGAATTTTGACGAAAAATTCATAATCTCCGACTTTGAAAACCCCCAAATACCAATTTTGAATTGAATCGGACCATAATCACAACACTCGTTCGCCATCTTGGAGCCGCCATATTGAACTTATGAATTTTTACCAAAGATTCATAATCTCCGACTCCAAAAACTTCCGCATATCAATTTTGAAAAAAGGATCTTGTTTTTTCTCTAACAGAAATTCCATAATGCATTGTCACCGGAATTATGAACATCTGCCAAATTTCAAATCATTTGGACGACTAGAAGTTGATCAAAATTCACTTGCAAGCACGAATGAACGAACGAACGAACGAACGAACTAACAAGTGAAACTAAATGAAAGCTTGTGAAAATAGCTCACGCCCGCGTCTTTGTCCGCGTGGATTTCGAGAAGATGATAGTTTGGCTTTGCATAAATGACATAGGTTCTTGTGACATTCAACCTGAAGATGACAAATACTATGTCGTTAAAAGGAATTATACAAATTGACTGAATCAGAGCTTTATTTCGATAAATTGAACCTTATCAATAGCACTAGGTTGTGAAAAAATGTGGTTTTACATATCCGGTTTCCGTCATCATAGCGAAATGGAATGTATACCAGTTTTCAAGTCCAAGCATAGGCTTTGAAACAAAAAAAGTTTCATCGAAATCGGTATGTATTTTATTGGTGATGCTCGAACAAACAAACAAACAGACAATTACAATTTTATAATAGTATAGATTGAAAAAAATGTTTATCCTTCCCAGTGCATTTGTCCTTCACAATGAATTGTGGTATTGTGAGATAAAAATCATAATATTTGAACCCCAAAAACGTCTAAATATCAATTTTGAATAGGATAGGACCACAAATCACAACATTTGACTATGATCTTGTTTGTTTCCTTATGAAACATTGTCACCCAAATGATGTACACCGACCAAATTCCAAGTCGATTGGATAAGCACGTGGTTCCAAATTGACTTGCAAGATTTGACTTACTGACAAACACGTTAAATTGAACGAAAGCTTGCAATAAAAATAACTTTAAACCTCCAAACACAAAACAAAGCAAAAATACATTTTATACATAATTCTTGGATAACTAAAAATGTGTCACTCAATTGAATAAAAATAAAACTGGAAAATACTGGTGGTGATTATGGTCCTGGAAAATATAATCACATATATTCCAACGTTATGTGGGCGTTATTTCGGAGGTCCCCAAACCTTTCATAAAAGGAAAAAGAAAAATGGGTGTGTCCAATATTTCCTAAGGTACCAAAACCAACTCCGCGAGAAAAGCATATATTTATGTACCGCTGGTACCCAAACCATTGACGAGACGTATATATATATATATATTGTTATGGTTTGATAATTTGGAAATATATATATATTTTATTATTGTTATAATTAATATATATATATATATCTTTGCACCGCGTTGGGCGCCATTTGTTATGGTTTGATGGATTTGGAAATATATATTTTTTTATTATTATTATAATTAATATATTTTTGCACCACGTTGGGTGCCACTTGTTATGGTTTGATATTTTGAAAAATCTATAAATTGTTAATTTAAAATGAAGATAGCTTATTATTTTTGGTATTCTTTGAGAGCCAAATTTATATGATATGAATAGATATTTCTGACCCTGTAATAATAATTGTCAGCGAACGTCACTGTTCTCTCGTCACGCTACCAACAATTATTATTTTCTTCGCCACAGCTAACAACAGTCGGTACGCCCTTGTCTCATATAGTCGGTTCAAAAGGAATTTGGCCACTGGTGGCTAACTTCAGTTCACTGAATGATCTTAGTCATGTTAGTTGATCATTGTGAGAAAATAAACAAACCAAATATCAAAAACAATTATCTCCTTTATTCAGGAAGACTTAAAAATACCTGGCCTACGAGAAATAACTTATGCTAGAGTGAATCAAACAATTAATCACGGATACTCATAAAATGCATATCATGGATAGATAAACAGAACCTCACTTTCTCTGTGAGAGTAATTTTCTGTTATTGTTCATAAGAAGGTGACATAGAGTTCATCGATTGTGAAAAATGTTATTTGTGAAATAGTTCAGGACCGGGAAAGCACTATTAAAGGTTTTATACCTGGTTGGAACTGTTGGTGTTCACAACTATACCATAAAAACAGGAAGTCTCCTCTCTCCAGCCTTCGTTGGGACTGCAGAAACCATGTGTCAGGAACGTATCGATGCGGGACTCAGCTTTCGGAATCGTGGATATATGATATCATTAAGGTAATCTTGTTTTGTTAAGCAAATGATGGAATTATTCCATTTTTCTTTCAGTGAAATTTTGTGCGTGCTTCCGCTTTGGAAAATATTTTCGATCTCCCCTAAGCTTTGTTTTTCCGTCGCTTCGCAACATCTTGCCCATGTTGTTGTTCCATTTGAAATTTCGAATTCGCGCACCAAATTGTCACTTCGCACTGTTTATATTAATGTTGCACAATTTATACACACAATTAAATTCCCATTCTTATCATTAATTACAAGTTTGAATAATAATTGCTTATGATACCTTCTCTTTGCCACTCTCTCACAATTTTCAACTTTTCATTTGATCATCTCTTCTCTGATTGGCTATCTTTCATAAAGACGTTTGCTGTTCTCTCATTGGCTAACTTTTAGTTTCTAAATTTTTTAAGTTTATAAATGTGTTGATTACTTTTTATTCATGATAATTTTGTAAATCTTGACTTTTAATTGTCTTTTGAGCAATTATGAGTTATGATAATTTTGATAGTGTATATAATTGACTGTTTTATAGTACTTCGACATTTTTATCTATCCATATCATACCTAGGCTCATAAAATACATTGAATTTTAAAAGCTATTTACAACAAACTCTTGAAATTGATAATTATTTATTATTTATTCTTTTTGTGGCTTTTTTGTCTTTTAAAATTTACAACTGGCATAACATAACATAACAATATATATATGTATATATATACATATATATTGTTATGTATGTTATGTATATATATATATATATATGTGTGTGGGTGTATAAACAACAATATTCTTAGTGTTGTGGCTTGTCGTGGCTTGTTGTGGCTTGTGGCTCAGTGAAACGAGCGTCGGTCTTGTGTCAACTGTTTCCACCTGGCGCGGGTTCGATTCCCGCAGCTGGTAAAAAATTTTTTCAAGTTCCCAAGAGTGGTTACGGATCCCACTATAAAAGGTAAGGACCCCGTGATCTCAACTCGTACAAGTTTTCATTAACTTCTGAGGGTTGGTCAAACAACTAAGAAAGCGGTTAAAAACAATTTTACAATGTTTTTTACAGTTATATCTTTGAATTGTGAATGTCAAGCAGTTGCCATAGATCAGAAATATGCACGCACACTGAACTATACATATATATATATTTATATATGAATGGTTATGGTTCGAGGTCAAAGATCATGGCAACATTGCATTCTAGTTCTCATGTAGACCGCAAGGGGAGCTGATGTAGTCAAATGAAGAAAGTCATAGCTCTGTGTGTACATACACAAGAATAATCCGAACCTATGGCAACTCTGTGAAATGAGTGATTCTCTGGTCGAGAAATGGAATAAAAGAAGTGGATTACATGATACGGTAATCAATCTCCCAAAAAGAAGCTATATTTTCGAATTGTAATCAGAAATAGGACAAAATATCGTCACAATATACGAAAGACACTATGGCACGGAGTGCAAGTTGCCACAATGTTTAGCAGTTGCCATAGTTCAGAAATATGCACGCACACTGACGCCACAGTGTAGCCTATACAAACACACACAGAGGCACTACTTGTGTTCTTGAAAAGTTGAACGATGATGATGATGTAGACTCCCCGCGCTTCATAGATGCTTTTCCACCACCCCTATTCATCCCCTCACTTGCGTAGCGTAGTGTATTTGTACTTCTGCATCACCCCCACTTGTTTTCTGATTCTTATGATTTCAAGATGACCCTGCATTTCTATCGAAAGTGTGCGTTGGATGACGACTCGAGGTCATGTATAGCAATTGGAAATGTGATAATGGAATATTCAATATTATAAATATTATATTTCAGACGTAATTTTAATGAGGAAGTATTTGAAAGCTATTTTTGTGGTATCAAATACCTAATCCTGGAGGAAATGGAAAAAACAATGTAACATATAAATTCAAATATAGTCATAGGAAGCTTGTCATTCGGATAAAGCAGTGAATAACACCCCTCACCCGTGCCATTCAATACTTTTCCCCTGCTTTACCCCATTACTTCAACTCAGATAGGTTTCAGGTGTTATTACATAATATGCACGCATCAACTAATCTGAGTTGATATGATGGTCTGCGATAAGCTATACAGCACCAACAATCTAAAGTGTCCAAAAATGCAGTAGAATGCATATCGACATGTGTATATTTCCAACAAATCAATGTATAAGTTTCATTATTGTTCAGTATGGCGCTATAATCAAAATGGCACATCAAACATGAACGTTTCACATGATTTCGAGTATGCACCACCACGAATGATGAAGTATGACAATAGAGTTGTGACTGAGGGTCGGTAGTGAGCGATAAGTTGAGAAAGCTTTCCCTGTTCACCAATCTCCCGAGGTCTATTGGAAATTTCATCGGAAATTCCTTCATCGACGGAGTCAAGATCCGCATCTGCGTCATCAACAGCAGCTCCTCCCACATCCACATCAACTACAGGAATATCTTCATCGATGGGAGGTGGAAATATTTCAACACCACTAACCGCCACTCTCACACCATATTCATCCCAATTTGATTCCGTATCGGAATCTCCGAATCTAGACTCATTATTGATGTCCATAACCGACAATTCTTCAAGACATTCATGAACGGATGACATATTTGGAGATATTCAGAAATGGATTAATGAACTTGAAGCTTTGCAGAGTAGTCGACACAATATTGTATTTTGATGTAGCACATAGAGTGACGATTGCTGAAACAATATATGGTGGTAGATGTATTCACTCATCCCCAGAATCTCAAGAAAATTCAATTATTTCATAAAATTTTAATGCTACCCAAATATCATCTCCATATAACCACTTGAGAAACATACATTCAGTACATCTTAATAGTGATTTTCAATCAGAAGTATGTTATGGAACTCGCAACTTCATTTTTTGAATCAAACACCATTTTCTCTGTATATACTGAATGAAGAACACATTAATATTCGCACTTCTCAACCCTTACGTATGCAGAAAGCATACAAAAAATGTTCATTTTTCCAAAAAATATTTGAATATTTTTAGCGAAAAAATTACAAATCCCGAATTTCCAATCCGCAGGCAGCTATTATAGGAAAAAACATATATATTCACCCAGAAGAAGCGAAAGAGTGTTTTTATTCTGAAATTTCAGAATAATCTATTGCGATAATTCCATTCTATGTATATTATAAATAAAAATTATATTATATTCACGAATGAGATGTGGACGTATCAACTTTATGATCGAGATCGGCAGTTTTTAACAAATATTATACATTAAACAATCAGTATATTACCATTCACGTTGTTATTTCATTATATTTGTTCATCATCACCAATGTTTCAATTTGAATAATTGTAGCCAATGTCTGAAAAATTGGACGCATCGCAACAATAAAAAGACCTCAAGTAATCCACAGAATCTCAAAAAAATTCAATTATTTAAAAAAATTTGAATGCTACCTAAACATGATTTCCATATACCTACTTATATATACCTACCAGTCAGTACATCTTAATAGTGATTTTCAATCAGAAATATGTTATTTTTTAAATCAAACACCATTTTCTCTGTACCCCAGCATATACTGAATGAAGTACACATTGATATTCGCACTTCTCAACCCTCACGTATGCAGAAAGCATTAAATATTAATTTTTCCAAAAACTGTCTGAATATTGCCACCGAATCCCGAATTTTCATTCCGCAGGCAGCTATAACAGGAAAAACATATATATATATATATATATATATATATATATATATATAATATATATATATATATATAGATATAAATATATATATATATAAATATATATATATATATATATATATATATATATATATATTCACCCAGAAGAAGCGAAAGAGTGTTTTTATTCTGAAACATTGGAAATTTCTGAATAATCTTTTGTGAAAATTCCATTATATGTATATTATAAAAAATATATATATAATATTCACGAATGAGATGTGGACATATCAACTTTATGATCAAAATCGACAATTATTTTACAAATATTATACATTAAGCAATCAGTATATTACCATTCACATTGTAATTTCATTATATTTTTTCATCATTACCAATGTTTGAATTTGAATAATTGTAGCAAATGTCTAAAAAATTAGACGCATCGCAACAACAAAAAAAGATTTTCACTTATACCCTGATCTCATGAAAAATTCAATTATTTCACAAAATTTGAATGTTACCCAATCTGAACGTTATTTTTTTCCCATAACTACTCAAAATGCATTCCAGCACGTCTTAATAGTTATGTTCTATACCCAGCGCATACACTGGGGATTGGAACCCTCAATTTGATTTTTCCATCAAAATATAAAATAATCTCAGAACTATGATTACTTATAATTTATATAATTTAATTTATCCCAAAATTAAATAAAAATATTCCTCATTAAAATTTCCCCAAATTCAAAATGAAAAATTGAAACCCTATCAAAATATAAAATAATCTCAAAACTATGATTACTTATAATTTATATAATTTAATTTATCCCAATGAATTAAATAAATAATATTCCTCATTGAAATTTCCCCAAATTTAAAATGAAAAATGAAACCCCATTAGAATATAAAATAATCTCAGAACTATAATTATAATTACTTAAATTTATCCCACTGAATTGAATGAATAATATTCCTTATTAAAATGTCCCCAAATTTAAAATGAAAAATAAAACCCCATTAAAACATAAAATAATCTTAAATTACTATAATAAAATTATTAATTTTATAATAAACTAAATATTACAATAAAATTTAATAATTTTTTAATTTTTTTTAAATAATTATTAACAAAACCACATAAAACAACAAAAAATTTTTTTTTTATTTTTTTTCTAAATTTCAAAAATTAACATCTTTCCTTGAATCCAGTGTAAACTTATTATTCTTTATCGATATAACACACATCAATATTCAATTTAACTCAGACATAGTTTCTCATCATCAACTTTTTTTTTGTAGGTGATGATGCCGCATATAAAAATATTAATTTTGACAAAAAAATCCAATGTTATATTGCCCAGTAAAAATTACCATTTTTCTGCACTGACATTATTAAAACAGGTCGGTATGGATTTTGGACCCTAACGGTGGTTTATATAACTGATGTATTGATTGTGATATCCCGATAATTGCACCCTAGCGAGTAGCATATAGAACTAATATATTGATCGCGATGCCCCGGCAGCTGCACTCTAGCGAATAAAAATATAAACAATATATTGCTCGAATCATTTGAAGCTTTCGGTGGGGTTTCATCGCTATTTTTCAATCGGCAGATGAAACACTTAATTATATTTTTTCTGAATATGAATGAAGTTATCTCGAGAACACAATTTTAATAAAAAATCGACAACACATGGACAATACACGATCTCAATCATCATATATTCACGATCAGATAAAAAATTGAATTCACTGATCTTCCAAAATAAGTAATAATGAGATAACATTGGCATATAATATATGATCAATTGGAAAAATGAAAAAACTGTTCCACACATATTATGGCAAATTAGACCAAAAACAAATGCAATGAAAGTAACTGATTATTGATTATACTGAAAAATAGAAAAAAAACAACCAATGCCAATGATAATATCTGATCTCTGAGGGAGAAAAAGGCGAGAATGGGACATTCAATAATATATTTTCTGAATAATCATGGAGTTATCTCAGGATTTTAATCGTCACATACCGAACATTACACGCTTTCCAGCATATATTCATGACGCATTAGATTTAAAAAAAAAGACCGAATCCACTAATTTTTCTTCAAAAAGCAATATTGAAATAAATGTGTGAAATCTACTTACATATATTGATGTTAAATTCGCAAGAAATATATTATTCACTCCAAACACTATGACTGTTGGGCTAAATAGTATATAATGTGTGGAACACTCGCACTATCAAACCTCTAACTGATGAAGAACCAATGAATATTTTTGAGAAATATCTTCTTATATACTCCCAGTGACATTCCGCATCTAACAAGCACCCATAAAACCGACACACTCCTATTGAAACATCTCCTTGCATTTCCATACTTTCCATTATTGGAAGTGTGATAATCCTATAATAGTTCAATGGGGTGTGAATACTATACTTTTCATTTACTCACATCATACAAATCCATGGAATATCATGAAAACGAGCGACGCTCGAGCAAAATCGTGCTCATAAAATCGACACACGCCTATGTATATATGCCGACCAACGCTCGATCAAATTGATTTTAGCGTGAGGGTTCACTTATTATCATTGAGAAATTTGGGGTGGTTCTGGATCGGTAAATGAGCCATTTTATGTATCGATACATTAATTATATTGTACTATCCAATCTTGCAATATTTTGTTCAATGATTTGTAAACAATTTTATGAGATCGTCAAAGTAATACGCGCCAATTTTATCGTCAATTACAGTTATGTGATAACGGTGAGGGATCAATAACTGCACCATTTTCAAGCATCAGTTTGATTCCTCCAATCGTTCGATGAATGAACAAACCATCTAGACATGCTTTGTGTCAAATACCAAAGAATACAATGTACCGAGTCCGTACACTAATCAGTAATGAATATTATCATAATCATCTCTCAGCTAATCCTTCCCATCGACAGTCAATAATAATTATAAGTCGTCTTTATATTTCATTTTGATATCAGCATGCATTTCCTCAACCCATATACCACCGATCAACTATTGAACTCAATCATATTTTAGTCTCCGCGAGCGTGGATACACATTCATCTCAAATACCTTAGACTCATTTCTCGAATAATTCGTGAAATATCAACCCAATCCAATATATTTTCCTATGTTTAATATCAGAGAATACTATACATACACCGACAAACAATCAATAATATTACCATTACTAACTTTATCCGATACTTTTCGCTCGAGTCATGTCCAAAATCATATATTTTGAGTCGAGTACTGAATGAACCAAATCCATCCATACAATAATCAACAATCAGTAATAGCACCAATATTGATTCTTTCAATCGTTCGATAAATGTCCAAACCAAATACATATGTATACCGAATCCATACACCAGTCAATAATCATCGCACTACCATTAATTAAGCTGAATCCGTCAGTGTAATTCCTATGATCGAGTGATGCGCAAATTAACCGCTTATTTTTTCATGTCAAGAACCTAGGGATACCATAAACCGGAGCCATATATGAATCAGCAATCAAAAATAGCACCATAATTAAACAACAGTCCAATTTCTCCAATCGAAAAATGCCAAAATCAATTTTATATACTTTGTGACAGATACTGAAGCATACAATATACCGAATACATACACTAATCAGCAATGAATATCATTATTAGAATCAACCGTCATCCTATCGACATGCAAATATTACTTTGATTTCAATGTGCTTTATCGCTAAATAGTAATCAGATAATACAGCAGGCACCAAAGGTCGGCGGTTCGGGTCCTTCCACGCGGTCCGATTGATCCGAACACCTGTAGGCGCTTGAAGTGAATAGGCTAGGAAATTTTGAACAAAAATTACGAGCTTTGACCTTGGAAATCCTTATGGAGATTAACATGGAGAAATAGGTGAAGCACAACTACTCGAATGAAATTAAAAAATAAAATTTGTCAAAAAAAAAAGTTTGTGGACATACTTCACTTTACTTCGTAGTTTCAAAATGAATGACTACTGTTAAAAGATTGAAAAAATATGGAATTTTGTGTTTTTTAGTTATTTTAGCATAACATGCCATTTGATAGAGCTTTTCAATGAATTCCTAATAATGCCATTCCATACGGGGTTTGTTCATTCGTGTTGATGACATGCTATTTGACACTAGTTTATTTTATTTTGACACACAAAACTCATCGGTCTTTCTCTTTCTAGTTTGAATATAATATTATAGAAAAAAACTTATCTGCGACAAACGAACAAGCCATATGTGTAAGATCAGAACGTCATACATTTGTCACGTCGCATACATTTGAAACTCACTTCAGCTTGACTACTCTTCGCGGTTTCGTTATCAAATATCATGAATATATTAGAATCAATGCTATATTTCCCTTGAAACTTTTACAGAACGAAAAAGTGACCTGATTGTAATAAAGAAAAACATTACGACAATGTATTTTGACATTATTTTTCAACCGATGCCCTATGTGATCACTATAGTGTTCAGTTGTTGATTGCCTGATGAAGAGGTGTTTATATGTTCACTATAAGGTAATTGCTTGAGAACCACCTTCATTGTTACAATCTCCTTGAACATCGACTGTCGATCCTGGCATCAATGTATTTTGTACATAAACTAATCAATTTCATTCCTCATACTGATTATCAAAACATGTATTTTATCACCAAACGTTTTTTATTTAATCCCTAGTTGGTATTGGTACAATGTTTGATAGAATTATTTCAACGAGTAGGGACATTATTTGATGGCCTACAATGATTATTCCATAAGTTCATTTTTCAATCAAAAGAGTGTATTAACATTAATGTTTTTGTGCATTAACCAACCAACTTTATTCCTCATTACGATGACTTATTTGCATATTATATCAATGAGAGTACATCTTTTGATCACCAATAAACATCCATTCAATGTTTAAGAGCATTATCTTAATGCTCGAGGACATTCATTAATGGCTGCGTAATATTATTCTAGGCGTCTTAAAGAGCAGGGTGTTTCCTAACTAGGGTGCAAAACAAACTGAGGATTCCTCTTGAAAAATGAATAGGTCTTTCCCAATCAGATGAACGGTATTGTAGCTTGAAAAATGAAAGTTTGTTTTATTTTGTAACTCCCTGTAAGTTTCAATATTGAATCATATCATATTTTCCATATTGAATCATATGTCTCTGCAAGCATCAGATGATGGAAAACATCACAAGTTTGTTGAAAATCACATTGAAATATAAATCAATACAAATCAACATTGCTTCAAAAATAGGAGTAAACATTGAGTATAAAAGATTTACGAACAAATAGAACGCTACCGGTGTTGATGTGTGTGATGAAATGAAATTAAAATCAAATTCAAAATTTCTGCAATCACCTGCCACTATATTGTTCCTTGGGATGAATTCATTAACAGATCGGAAGAATGTTGTAAACCCCACATGAAAAGATCGAAATTCCTGCGAGGATGATAATCCGATACATTTTCAGTATTTAGTACTTTTAACTACTTGAAAGTTGAAATTGTAGAATTTTCATTGCCTTCGACCATTTCACAACCTTACGTGCGGCGTGGTAAGGTTATTAAAACGTTCTGATTCAATAAATGGTATTGAAGCTATAAAAATGATATCTCACCAGCAGAATATTTCTCATGTGACACTCAATACTCAAAACTTCTACTTCTATAACCTATATAAATTCCCGTGAAACGATTATTATCCATGTACTCGCAATTTCGAGTACCTAAGTCAGAGTTAGGACAGTTCCCAGAACCGCTAATACTGCCATCCCGATCATGTATATTGAATTGGAGGGAAATTCGTTGCTTGGTTCAAGCGTCGTTTGGGATGGGGGAGGTGGAGTGGTGGAGTTGAATCTCAGCATTCACACAAGGCACTCGGACATTGACAATGATAAGTACATTGGGTAATGTTGAGAATAATTGATCGATGAATAGAGTACTGATATCAATGAATGGGTATATTTGCTAATGTTTCCAAGTATTGATAAAATGATGTCACTGAGGCTATCCCCATTGAGCACCAACCATACCCTTAAAAAAAACCTAATGTTCGTTTGCGCAATGCATTTGATTCCTTGATTCAAGGCAAATTCTCATTGTGAAAATGATTTCCACATAACATTAATCATGGAAGTACGTTATTGTCATGGACATGGTAACCTTATTGAAATGATTCCGTTGATTATTTAATCACAAGAAGGGGCTGATTTTCAGTATGTTCGGACATTGCCTCAAGGAAAAATACGTTGGGACAATTATTTTGCAGTCAATCATTAGTGGTCATTATTATCAGGTCCAATATTTCTTTCTGTATCAGTATATCCCACCTTGAATGATTTAGCAGTTCAACATTTTTCTGGACCATCAAGAATTCAATGAAATAGATATCATGAAATGAAAATGAACAAGTTTCTCCTTTCAGGTCTACTGTAAGAACTACAAGCCGATTGAACTTCCTGGATTATTTAGCTCCACTTTCCAACAAAGAGAAGGTGAAGATATTCGAAGAAGCATACCAGTGAAACACGCGAATTTCCATGAAAATAGTATTTGAAGTGGAAACCAAACTTTTTACTAAAAGTTTCATTCGTTAGAATAGCGCAGCATCGAAAATAATTCAAGTCAGATTCTCTCAAATATTCATGAATAATAAAATTGCATGGAAAAACATCATTCAAACATGAAGGTGTATTTCCAATTCATATAAAGTCATTATAAATTTCGTTCAATATAATTCATATTTTCAATTCTCAGTTCGAAGCCTGATGGTAATAGTTCAATATAAAATTGAAGATTTAGTTTCTACTGCTATAAATATGATGATTCCAAAGGTATTTGGATTTTGCATGATGGATAGAAGAATGTACTGAGGATATGAAATGGTTTCTCTTCATATTAAAGAGTCTTACCTTCATTACTGGAAAAAATAAAAAAAGAAAGTGACTTCACCTATACACAATTTCCAGAACATTCACTTTCCGATATCTTGAATATCTTTAAAAATAAAATATATGGTGTATCTTGAAGCTCTCCTGAAAAAGGTGAGGATAATTCGATAGACACAAACGTCTAGTGAAATTTTGTATCTGAATATACAAAAATTAACCTTCTACTTTTCATTAAAATATATTTTTGAGAATAATTCACCAAAACACTTCACAACAAACCAGGAAACCAATTTTGCTTTTATCAACACTATCCAAAAATCAAAGTAAATTGTCTCTAGAACTACATTTGACAGGTGAATATCTACACGGAGCAAAAAGTCATTCAAAATGGGTTTAATAGTTCAAGAACTGCAGAATAATTATGTTTGAAGGATAATTACCAACGTAAGCAACATTTATTCTTGAACTGCTGTACAGTCCTAGCGATAAAATCATTAAAAGTTTGCTTTCCATAACTTTAATCAGTTTCATTCGGGATGAAACAGTGAGTTTATAGATTCAATTGTGTGAATAAGTGGATCATGAGTGGATCGCCCATACCAGAAGATTCCATCCGCCCCAGTGACAATGATATATTGGCCTACCAAGAATCGACAACCAACATGTACCTTCTACCTCTCCTATCCACAAATGGAAGCAACCAAAGCCTTGGTTATGGGGGGGTAAATGTGTCCTACCCTCAGGAAAGAGAAATCAACTCTTTTTATTTCTACAAAGTGAGTATGCTTCATTTGAACCGTCCCACAGTGTGAAATTTTTGCAATATAGCTGGAATTAATCATACATATAAAACGGAAATGATTTATTTTATTCAGACCATCTTATTGATTGAACACTGCAACGTGAACATGTTTTAGTTCATTTCAAAATGAATATTTATAAAGTAGAACAAATAACACTTTAGACATTGAAATCATATTCAAGGCCACTTTTATCAAAATACTATAAAAACGAAGTAGGTAAAATTGAAATATATACATCGAATAATCAAAATTAATTATTTGAACTTGATCAAGGAGTGAGTTTTCTTATCGTTTATTCTTCTTAATTCAATCATTACTGTAGAAATTGTTACGCAGCTGGACATATACAAGGGGTTATTATGGAATTCTATTCACAATAACGAACCTTCGATGCTAAGGACGCTTCCAATATAGGGTTTCTATATTAGATTTACCCTTTGTTGTAAAGTTGCTCAAAAAGTTACAACTCTGAGGTATAGGGAGCATCAACTATCAAAAAAAATAATTGAACCGAGCCAATCACTCGCGAGCGGTTACGAGCAATAACCTCTTTCTCACTACACGGGGAACATGGGATGTTAATTCAAAAGTACTACCGGTTTCTGAACTCTATACTAATAAATGCACTCCGAATCATAAAAAGATATATTCATATGAAACAATTGAGCACAAAGAAAAATAAAGACAAACATGTATGAATTCGTGAAGTAAACAGCACTATTGAATAGAATTTGAACTCTCTTGAGTAAATAACTGAAACTACTCCTTGTGAATAGCTTGCGACCTTAAACGTTTCAGAAAAAGATTGGTAATCATGATGAAAATAGGTATATGCAAATATCACTAATGCTTATTTCGCTTCATCCATGTACAAACAACACTATGGCGAGATCGGGTGTTAATAAACAAAAAAAATTACGAACAACAATTTCAACCATTATTCCTCTTGAATATTTGGTGACTTAATCACTTGATTTCATCGGGTAGTACAAGTCAATATGATAATAACAACAATATTGGAGAAATATTCTGATATTAATATTTATGGAGATATATGTATGCAAAAATAACTAAAATAAACGTCATGTTAACTCAGGTGACCCAAAACATAAATTCAGAAAAATGAAGCAATTACCTTTTTGTATTACCATCACCTCCACTGGTTTTACTCGAGTTTGTTTTATGTTCACGCGAATTGGCTTTATTTGAATGCTTGTCACTCTATATACCGGAGTATTTACTGGTTAGATTATTATTCCGTTCCAAGGATTCAAAACGATATCTGGGGTAGAATCTCAAACTGGATAATCTAGTTATCTTTTAACTTCGAGAAGATTATATTTGATTCTCTTTTGAGTGCTGGTGTTTTTCTTTAATTATTGCGGAACTGATTTGGCAGTGCGGCTATTTGATTTAGCGGACATTTCTGTAGTAGTCGATAGTTGTGTGGATACTTGACTGTTTTACTTTATTATTACGTTGAACTTGACAGTCGGTGGTCAAATTTTCTCTATTTTATTTTCGACTGATTTAGCTAGTTACTGCATGGAAAACTGTTTCACAACTACTTATATCCTTTCCGCGGGACACGTTTTATATGAAATCCAAAGTCGTGTTTTTGGTAGGTGGGGGCCGCGAAGTGGGATAAAGGGTTGTGTTGTTCCCATTCAATCGGTTACTTGTCAAAATGAATCATTTCATTAATGAGTAATGGCCTTGTTTTTGGTCCTACACGCATGAATAAATACAATGAAGTTTATCTCTATTTTTAATTAGGTATATTTAATGGGCTGTCATCATCGATACATTCATAACGGTTTTCTGTTGTTATAATTCAATGAACAAAGTTAAATGATATTTCGTGGACCGATGTAATTAGGGTGAGCTGTCATCATCAATAAATTATGATTTTGTTTACCTCGGTAATTCCAATAGTTTATGGTGATCTGCGGGTGGACGAGTTATCTCACTTGCCTTTAATTATTTTCGGATAACGACATATTTTCAACTGGAACGTGCTCATCAGCTTTTGTCACTTAGTCGAATTAAAAACCTATGTTTATATCCATGGAATTTATTTGTTGGCTATGAAGTTCGTAGTCAGTAATATCAAGTTGCTTTTTAGAAATGAAAGTTTTTTTGTAATTATGGGGCTTGACATTCGCCCGTATCCTGTTGGTTGAAAAGGTTTTTTGTAAATCTGAAAACCTATTTCTTTTTCTTAATATCTCAAATTTTTTTTTCAATGATATATATATATATATATATATATATATATATATATATATATATTTATATATATATATATATATATATATATACAGTGGGAATCATTTGATAAAATTTTTTTAAATTGGGAAAATATGTAAATGACATTATTGTGAAAAAAATACTTAAAATGAAGGAAAGTACTTACAGTAAACTGAGTGGATGATAAATGAACATTAACTTCAAAGAAAAAACGTAAAATATGTAAAAATTTGTCGGAATGGTGTTATATCTTTGACGCTTCGAGTGACATTGATGGATTTGAAATGACAACCTATCATAGGTTGTGTTGAGTTTTTCACATAGTATGGGTTTTTATTTATGCAATTACTTAATATATTGGTGAGAAATTTTGATAATTTTTCGAACGGTGATTGAATACATGAAATAATTGGTCTAAGGGGTGTGTTATCCTTGTATGTAATGTAATGTAATTTTGGTAAGCCATAGATTTTAGGTGGCAAGGCATTTTATATTTTTAGGGAGTTCGCAAGTTTTTTTGTTATGATATTTGGTTCTTTCCATCGTTTCATCAAGTTATTGTTTTTTGTTTGGAAAATATTAGTTGGGTTGTTTTTGAGTTGTTTGTACGTACTATTGTCCTGTAGTAGGGCCTCGATCTTTTCATAATAGATATTAGCATGCATAAGGACTGTTTTGTTTGTTTTATCAGGTTTCAACACAACCATGTTGTTATTTTTCATAAACTTTTGCGTCTTTTTTATTTTTTCTTCTGAAAGTTTTTGTGTTTTGGTTTGTGTGTCCTTTTTTTTTAAATTTGTGATAATATTACATATATTTGATCTCAGTTCAATTTTTTCTTGTTCTTGGAGGTGGGAGGTATTTGCCTCTATTGTGGCTATGATATCGTGGTTAGGGATTTTGTCTTTTTTTGTTTCAACAGCATAATTAGGTCCGAGTGCAAGGGTTTCTTTAATGTCCTCAGGTATGTGGATGTTAGTTGTATTTTCTAACCATTCGTCTTGGTATTTTTTTGTTGTGCGTTTTTTCTAACTGTTTTTGTTTGACATTGTTAAAACATTTTTCATTGTTTTTTGTTTCCACTTCAATGAATTTTTTGTAGGTTGCTGTTGGTAGTTTTTGTTTTAATTCGTTATTTTTAGATGTTATAGTGGTTGTCGACTTTTTTATGTGTAGTTCGTTATCAGCTATAAGTAAGTTTAATAGTTGATTTTCAATTTTTTTTACAATTATCTGTTGGAATCTGTGTTTTAGGTTTACATCAATTGGTGCGATGTGGTCTATATTTAATTTCAGAAATTTTGAAAAATGTTTTGGTCTCTGCACCGTAGTAGAAATTTGCTTCTATTTTTTAGATTGATTAATTAAGAAAAAAAGATAATTCCTAGAAATGATTCATATAAAAAAGAATCCAAACTCCCTAAATGATAAAACCGATATTAGACAACTAAGTAAAGTATACCACAACATTATATAAAACGTCACCCTTTCATTCAAAAAAACAAGAGCATCTCAGCCTCCTCTCTCAATTTCAAACAGCTTAAGAAAATAACAGTCCAACAAAACACCTCGAACACAAAAGTGTAAAACCAAAAGACGAAACGAACAAACCTCGCAGAAATTCGACAACGAAACAAACTAACCACCGTCCATTTTCCTAAATCCAAGCGGCGCATGGTCATTGTTAAAAATAAATACCAAACTACAAGTGAATACCCAAAGAATGTCACAGAAATGTGCAAAATGAAACGTTCCAATCATGATGGCCTATTTGGTCAATTTATTGTCTACCTGTTGGAATCTGTGTTATAAAAACGTAACATAACCCCACCACTTTATATCTTTAAAATGTATTTCTATTGTTTGAATTCTATTATAGACTTGAAAAAGCCTGGAGGCTTCCAGGAAAAACGTCGTCGTAAAAAATTAAAAAACACAGATTCTATACTGGGTTTCATTTATATTTATACAGAACCAATCCCCAAGACAATACCCCTATGATACATTTACATGGTTCGAGAAAAATTCACAAAAACATATCAAGCATTTGGGTGAAAAATGCCGACTTACTACGAGTCTTTCAATCAAAATTATGGCCACACTACTGTAATGCTGATGAAGAAGATAACCAAGACCTCAAAAAAATAGAAGAATATTTCTACTACGGTGCAGAGACCAAAACATTTTCTCAAATTTTCTGAAATTAAATATAGACCACATCGCACCAATTGATGTAAACCTTAAACACAGATTACAACAGGTAATTTTAAAAAAATTTAAAAAACAACTATTAAACTTACTTATAGCTGATAGCGAACTACACATAAAAAAGTCGACAACCACTATTACATCTGAAAATAACGAATTAAAACAAAAACTACCGACAGAAATCTACAAAAAATTAATTGAAGTGGAAACAAAAAACAATGAAAAATGTTTTAACAATGTCAAACAAAAACAGCTGGAAAAATTCAAAAATCTCACTCATAAAAACAAAAAAGATGAACGCACAACAAAAAAATACCAAGACGAATGGTTAGAAAATACAACTAACATCCACATACCTCAGGACATTGAAGAAACCCTTGCACCCGGACCTAATTATGCTGTTGAAACAAAAAAAGACAAAATCCCTCACCACGATATCATAGCCACAATAGAGACAAATATCTCCCACCTCCAAGAACAAGAAAGAATTGAACTGAGATCAAATATATGTAATATTATCACAAATTTCAAAAAAAAGAACACACAAACCAAAACTCAAAAACTTTCAGAACAAAAAATAAAAAAGACACCAAAGTTTATAAAAAACAACAACATGGTTGTGTTAAAACCTGATAAAACAAACAAAACAGTCCTTATGCATGCTAATATCTATGATGAAAAGATCAAGGCCCTACTACAGGACAATAGTACGTACAAACAACTCAAAAACAACCCAACTAATATTTTCCAAACAAAAAACAATAACTTGATAAAACGATGGAAAGTGTCGTTGTTGGACGCAATTCAATCAAACGAAAAAAAATATTTTTTTTTCATTCGAAAATTTTTCGTAAAAATTTTCAATCGAAGAATTCTCCACGAGAATCTGAAAATCTTCATACTCGGCGATTCCCAGGCGAATCCTCGATTGAAATATCATTTTTGGTCGGACGGAGCATAGAATGGTTTCCTCTGTGTTCTTCGAATGATTTACAATGCTTCTTCTTCTTCTGGGTCGTTGGCTTTTTTTTACAAGTGAGGCTAATAGCCTTTTACCCTTTCGTCTAATTTGATGCTTGGCGTTAGAATTTGTGGTGAAAAATAAACCGCTAGTTTATATTTCTCTCGTTGATACTTGCCTTTGCAAGTGATTGGTGATTTATCGCGATGGTAATCATTTCCCGGTTATTTTATAGGTCTAAGCAATTGAATGCTTGGGCCTTTTGAAGCTTGTGGGATTATTTCTGTCATAGTCGACAGCTTCGCGTATTAGTGGGTTTTCGTGTGTACTTGCTTTTCCAAGTACACTTACGTTCCTATCTTGGATACTTTCTTTAATCGTTTTTAGTCCTAAATCTTCGAGAATTCGTTGATTTGAAACGTACCACGGGGCGTCTGTCAGCATCCGCAGTATTTTGGTTTGGGCCCGTTCCAGTATTTTGATATTGCTATCAGAACACTGACCCCAGGCGACTGAAGCGTAAGTGATGAGTGGTTTAAAAATGGTTTTGTATGTTTGTACCTTAGTGGTGAGATTGAGTTTACTTCTTCTATTTATGAAGGTGTACAACGCGTGTACACGTCTTTCAATTTTGTCTTTCACTTTTATGATGTGTGGTTTCCAAGTGAGCCTTTCATCTAACGTGAGTCCTAAGTACTTGACATTGTCCGACCAGTCGATCTCGCGGTTTTGGATGGTTATTTTGTTGTTTGGGACTGAGGCAAACCTTCCTAGGGGAATAGCCTGCGTTTTTTCGGGGTTTATTTTGATTTTCCAGTCCAGGAACCAAGTCCGGAGTCCGTCGATTGCATTTTGCAAGTGTCGGACTGCGGTTTCTTTGGACCTGGAGTAGGACATTAGGGCTGTGTCGTCGGAAAATAGTGAGATTTTAACGTATGGGAAGGGCGGTATATCACTGATGTATATACTGTATACTAATGGGGACAGTACTGCGCCCTGAGGCACCCCTGCGTGAATTTTTCTAACTGTTGATAGAGAGTTTTCCGTTCTTACTTGAAACGTCCTATCAGACATGAAGGAGTTGATTAGTTGGATAAGGCCCAGTGGGAGATGGAAAGCATGGAATTTGTGAGTCAGGCCTTCATGCCAGACTCGGTCAAAGGCTTTGGCTACGTCTAATAATAGGATATCAACATGATGTTTTTTGTTGAGCTCATTGATTGAGTTTTCCACCAACCTCAAGGCCTGAAGCTCTGTGGAGTGTGCGGCCCTAAAGCCGAATTGTATGTCTGGTAGGACGTTTCGTTCGTCCAGTTCCTCCTCAAGCCTTTGCTTGATTGCTCTTTCAGCTAGCTTGCTTACGCTGCAGAGGAGGCTGATTGGCCTGTGATTCTGAGGGAAGACGGGATCCTGTCCTGGTTTAGGGATCATGATGACTATCGCGTGTTTCCACCTTTTCGGGAAGTATCTTAATGTTAGAATGTCATTGATGACATTCACCAGTGAATTTATCTGATCTTCCGGGAGTTTTCTCAGGATTTCGTTGGAAATTTGATCCACACCCGGCACTTTCTTCCTTTTTAGGCCATTTATATAGTCTTTTATTTCGTCGGAATTAGTTGGTCTCATGCGGTTATCATCATGCTCTCTTAGGAGTCTGTGGATACCTGCCTCCAGCTCAACATCACGGTCAATGTCGTCGTTCGGGTCTTGATTTATTTGAAATTGGCTCTCCATGCAATCAGCAAAGGCCTGGGCTTTCTCAACGCTGCTGAAGCAAAGTCCTCTTTCTCCATGTATTGGAGGTAGGTTGGTTTTTTTGTTTTTGACTTTTTTGTATAGGGTCCAAAAGCTTTTTGGATCTTTAGGATCTAAGTCAGACAATACTTCGGTCCATTTATCATTTTTGTATTTAGTGATGGCTTCTTTGGTTTCGCGTGTTAGTGCGTTAAGTCTGGTTTTCTCCTGTCTTCCTAAGGTTCTTTGGTAGTTACGTCTTGCTTGATTTTTTATTCTAATTAGATTTTTTATTTCAGGGGGTAATGAGTTAAACGATCTAGGTTTGAATGGCACGTTGATTGTGTTTTCTTGGAGTGAATTTATAACTGTGCTTTCGAACTCTGCCACAGCAGCATCAAGGTCATCTGGTGAGTGAATGTGCTCCGGGGCACAGTATGAGTTTGCTAGAGTATTTCTAAACCCTTCCCAATTAGTGATTTTGTAGAACTTTTGATTAGTTGATGGTAATTCATCACCGGTTTCAATTAAAATCGGGTTATGGTCCGAGCTGAGTTCGGCTAAGCTTTTTATTTCTAGATCCCAGAAATTATTTTTGGACAGGACAATGTCAAGTACATCAGGTCTGTTTGGACCGTAGTGCGTTGGGTCTGTTGGTGCGTTAATTATGAAATTGTTGTTATCACAAAATTGTTTAAGACGTTTACCATTTCGGTTGCTGACAGTGCTCCATGACGTGTGCTTTGCATTATAATCGCCTGCAGCGATAGTAGGAATATTATTGTCAGAGAACAACATATTTATGAAGTCCTCAGCTATGATATTGTTAGGTGGATTAAATACTGAGATGAGATTTATTGGCCCTTTTCGAGTCGCGATCTTGATTCCAACAACCTCCGAGCCATGAACTCTATTATAGTCCAGTTCGATGCGCTCATGTCTCAGGCTGCATTTGACCGCTATGGCCACGCCTCCCTTGGGTCGAGCTAGGCGATCTGTTCTATAGATTTTATAATTAGGAATGCCGATCGGTTCGTTTTTTAGATGGGTTTCCTGAAGGAATATTATATCGATATATAGTTCTAGGATTAGGTCCTCAAGTTCAATTATTTTGTTTCTGATGCCGTCGGCATTCCAGGATAGCATTGTAAGATTGTTTGGTATGATTTTATTACTCATTATTGATTGCGTTGATTGCTTTAAGGCTCACAAGTTGTTGGAGCTGGAGGCACTTTTTGAGGAGTGAGGTCAGTTGTTAAAGTTGGGCAAATAAATTGTTGGGGTCGTTATTTGTTGCAGTGGCCTGTGCGTATGAGACGCCGGGCCTGTTAGCATTTGAGTTCGCTGGTCTCGGAATGTTTTGAGGGGCGGAATTTTTAGCGTCGTTGTTACTACTTACTCTTTTTGGGTTTCTGGTTAGTTCGGGAAAGCAGGTGCATCCCCTGTAGTTGGCCGTATGAGGACCTTTACAGTTTCCGCATTTTGCGGGGGTAGTCTTTGATTTTTTGCACTCGTTTGCTAAATGCCTGCCTGCGCATTTAACGCATACTGGTATTGCAAAACAATTACTTCGGGCGTGCCCAAAGCGCTGCCATCTGTGGCATTGACCTACAGATGCCCGGGGTCTTTGCGCTTCCGCTCTGACTTTCATGCTCAGAATTGAGCTTACGTCAAAAAGTGATTTTTGATGTCTGAGGGCTGTGACTAAAATTAAAGGCATGGCCTCGCGATTTTGTTTTTTCATACGGGCTACTGATGTTATTCCGAAATTTTGGTCTTGAAGATCCTCTAGAATTTCTTCCTCTGGGCAGTCGGAACATCACGAGAAACAACTCTTAGGGGTTTATCCTCTTGAAGAGTATGGGTATGGTGTGGGGTTTTATTTTCCCTAAGCAAGGACTGTAGTTGCCTATAGTCATTTATGGAGTGTAATTGAATTCTTATGCCATCAGTAACACTTCTGGCTACGTAACCTGCAATGTTATTTTCAGCCATAATTTTGCGGAGTGCTACCCATTTTTTGTGTCGCGAAGGGTGATAGGGGGGACTTTATCTTTTTTTGGTTTGGTAATTTGGTTGTTGCTTTCATTTTCATCGTCTGATTCGGAGTCAGAGTTATCATTATTATTATTTGGGTTCGACTTGGCGGACTCTACGCTGGAGTCCCTCTGCCTTTTGTTTGATTTTTTGGGGTTTTCTACCTGGTTAGTGGGAGTTCCCTGATCGTTGATTACCATATCCACATCGGCGATTTCGTTATTTGGAGAAGGAGAGTGGTTATTCGCCTCACTTGTGTTTTTTTTTGAGTTCTCTTCTAGGTTTTGGTTTTCTAGAGTTGCAAATTTATTGCTTGTATTTACGTTATATTCAAAGTTTTGGGAGTTATGAGAGCTGCTGGTCGCGTTCTCGATAGCACTTTTGGAGGTTGATCCTCCAGAACTTGTATTTCTCTCTCATGAAAAAGAGCTCTCTCTTGAAAAAGATCTAGATCTAATGATTTCGCCACTTTCGTCGTACATCACCATTTCAGTGGTGCGAGTTTTCCCCCTTTCTTTTGGAGGTTCAGTTTTTATACATTATTATTATTTTTATTTTGTTGGGGAACAGAGTCCACATGATTATTTGATGTAGGAGCTCTTTGGTTGCCTGACAAGGAAGAAGCAGGAGTAGGGTCCATTCGGCCACCTGCACCTACATTTTCCTTTTTTGATGCCAAGTTTGCAATTTGGTCGTTTAATTTCCGGATTTCGTTGAGTAACATACTATTTTTATCATTCATATCTGATACTTGCATAGATAAGTTTTGAATTTGTGCAGCCATTTGCTGTTTGTCATTTTGCAAACTAATAATAAGTTGTTGGAAGAATTGTTCTTGATTAGAGCTATGAATGTTGTTTGGGATTGAATAAGCAACGATTGCTCATGATTTGAATCGAATTGATTTGAAGCGAAGTCCGGGGGTTGCCCGTTTATTGGGCCCTCCATTGGAATTTAAGAATTGTTTTTTTCGACTAGCTCACTAGTAATCAACAAATGCTCACCTGTGATTATAGTCACTACACAACACATTCAACTAACTAACTGATAGCGTCTTTTCGCGGAGACAGCAATTCGTCACTTGCGTCGGCTACGGACAAACCCGTTCACGACGGCATTTTTGTAGCGAAGAGCAGGAACTAATCGGTGAACTAGCACAACACACTGGCCACCAACGATCTAATGATCTGGACGGCTTGAACGATCTTGAACGATCTGTACTGGTCTGGTACTCGAACTGTCTCACTGTCGATTTACAATGCGGGCTCCGAGAAGTGTCTCGGTAGTCGTTCAGACTCTAGGACCAATCAGGTCCCAGAAGTCGATGACCACGCCTTTTGCGGTCACGAAGAGAATGTGGCCAGAGGCTATAAAGATGGAACGTTTCATTTGAAACAATAGCAGCGAGTAGTTCAGTGAGATCTGAACGAGCAACATGTGCTTTTATCAAGGCAAGTGAGAAATTCGAGAAACTGCTTTTATTAAGGCAAGCGAGAAATTCGAGAAACTGCTTTTGTTAAGGCAAACTCGGAAATTCTACTCAAGAAGAGTATAGCCGTCCAGATCGTTAGATCGTTGGTGGCCGTGCAAATCTAAATAAGTGGAACCGAAAGGATTAGTGACACCTATGCACTAAAACAACATGTCATCCTCAGATGAAGAATCTGCCGTCTCAACCGACGGGAGTAGCAGAAGCTCTGTCGCATCAAGGAAGGCGAAGAAGATGAGAAGCATCAGGATGGAAGACGTCTACGAGGTGTTAACCCAGCTGAGAAAGCAGCTGGACGAGATCCGCAAGGAAAACGCGGACTAAGGAAAAAACTCAGCACCTATGAAAATGCTGCAGCGGCTGCCTCCCAGAAGGAAGTAGCTCAGGCCATCGCCGCCCTCGGCACTAAGGAGGCTGAAAAGCCAGTCCAGGTGGCTGAGAAGCCAGTCCAGGACTCAACACCTCCGAAAGTTGTTGAAATCATGGAGACGGAGGACAACGTCTCCAAGAAAAGAACCCTGACATCCCCCAACGAGAACCCCAGCAACGACGACGCAGAGTTCACCGTTGTAACGTCAAAGAGGAAAAGAGAGACCAAACTCGAGACCCCAGAAGCCCCAAAAGCCGGAACCAAATCGGCCCCCGTCGCCAAAACGGTTCCCGTCGCAGCCAACGGAGGTCAAACCATCTTCGAGGGTCCGCTTCCCCCAGGAAGCGACCCAAAGAAACCACCTCCAATTGTCCTTAGGAATAAGGACAAGTGGCAGACCGTCTCCGCCGAAATGGCCCGAAGGAAGATCAACTTCCTGAAGGCCAGGCTAACGTCCGATGGAATAACCATCGACACGGAAAACGAGGCAACGTGGAGGGCAACCACAACGTTCTTAGAAGCTGGTGGCTACAGCTTCTACACGTACTCTCTCAAGTCAGAGATACCACTCCACGCAGTGACTCGGGGGATTCCGGAGAATACAAAGCCAGAGGAAGTGAGAGAAAGCGTCCAGGACTCAGGCTTCACAGTCCTGGAATGTCATAGGATGACATCCAGGCGCACCAAAAAGGCACTTCCACTATTTCCACACAGGAGCCTTATTCCTAGACGAATCCAAGGCCTTCGATAGGGTCTGGCACGATGGCTTAATCACCAAAATGACAGACTTCGGATACCCCACTCCCATAGTGAAGCTGATAGACTATTTTCTGCGAGGACGGCGGTGCCAATGTAAAGTTGACAGCGTTCTCTCAGCAGTGAGGACTCTAGAAGCAGGAGTACCGCAAGGCGCAGTCTTATCTCCACACCTGTTCTCCATCTACACGGCGGACATCCCAAAGCCTGCTGACAACTTCAACAAGCTAGCGCTGTACGCGGACGACACAGCACTAGTGGCCAGATCGGTGAACGCAACGCAAGAAACCCGATACCTGCAAGATCAAGCAGACAAGCTTGAGGACTGGTTCAACCTATGGAAGATCGAGATCAACGCGGAAAAGAGCCAGGCAATACTTTTCACCAGAAGGCGAACAACACCGTCAGGACACGTCATCATGAATTACCAACGGATCCCATGGGCAAACGAGGCCAAATACCTTGGAATCACCTTGGACAAAAGATTGACATTCAGGCAACACGTAGACCGGAGGCTCGGACTAGCGAAAGCAGCCCGAAAGAACCTCTACCCCCTCATAGGACGCAGAAGCAACATGGACCTCCAGTTAAAACTGCTCCTTATCAGGACCATCCTCCTCCCCATCATCCTGTATGCATCCGCCGCATGGGGTCAATGCGCACAAACATACAGGACCAAGATCCAGCTTTTCTTGAACGTGAGCCTAAGAATGGCAGTGAACGCTCCCAGATACGTCCCGAATAGATTTATCTACAGGGACCTGAATGTCAATCCGAACTTCATTGACGACCATCTTCGGAACCACGCCACCGCGACGTTCCTGAAGACGGACACCCACACGAACCCGGTGATTCAAGACATCCACGCGAACCTTAACCTGGACGATCCCAGGTTTGGAGAAAGGGAAAAGTATTTGCGGCCACTCTACCAAAACGACCGTCCACCACCGAGAGTAGCACTCCGGTGCGTCAGGTGAGTAACAACTCAACACAAAACACGTAAGATCAACACACCCACATCACACCATACACTTACACACCCATCAGGTACATCACCACCATGCACACACAGCACAAGTCAGGTAAACATACAAAATTCAGATAATAAGGGGTTTAAAGCACTCAGAGGCTGACTTCATACCACAGGAGGTACGATTTCAATTTCGCAAACGTGCCATTTGCGAGTTGAGGACCGCTCCAAGGAGGAGCGGGGGAGGATGGAAGTGGATAGTAAATCTCGTTCACATATAACATGAAGGGGATTTACTATCCATGGGCGCTCAACCTTAAGGGGGGCATGGTGTGTCAAAAATAGCTAATGTTCAACGAGTCAATAACTCTTGAATGTGATTTACACTCTCAGTCACTCTTCTGGAGCATTTTGAGTGGGCGTTTGAGATTATTTTTACTCAGCTTTCGTGGATACGTCAGCACACATTTAGATTGGACATAGCCATTGGAATTTTCCATGTTTTTCAGCTTTCTGCCGATTGAGACGAGCTAATAAACCGTCCAGCAGAAATAGCTCATATTGGAAGTTAAAACACTGGGATAAATACCATATTGGAGTCCATTTGGAAATTGGAGAATTAGGAATTGGATTGCCCCTATTACCTATCATTCCGGACGTTTGGATTTATAACCACATTTGCCACTTTCGTTTACGAAGGGTTATTATTTGGATGATTGGATTTCATTGCGATCTCTAAGAGTCTTCAGCAGAGCTTTGTCATACTGAGGAAATTAATTATATCGTTTTGGCGAGGGACACCAAAACACATTACATAGAAATCTATGAACCTAAGTCTGTACTTTTTAGCACAGCAGCTTCGCATCGGAACGAGAAAACGATTTGAAAGTAAGTCGCAACATTCCTCCTTGAACGTGGTCTATACTAGCTTTTCCAAGTCTTTGTTCCTGATTGTAACCCTGAGACTGGGGTAACGCTAGGTTAGATCCGGCGGACAGACCGAGATAGTGCGTAAAAACCACGATCGAAGTTCCTCCGACGCCTACCTACTCTCTGGGGCCAGACTACGTTGTCAATCTATTAATTCTGAGAGTGGCGGCTTTAAACGATAATTTCGATCCTCGCGAAGGACGAACACGGGTAAAATTATCGGTCTTAGGGATTCAACTCATCTAAATAATCATACAGATATTTTTCAAATCATTTTTCTTGCATATTTTAACTGTTAGGATCCAAAGTGAATTAGGTCTCAATAGTGACTCGTAACACCTGAGTAAAGGCTCATCGTATGGGTGTTTACAGCAGTACGCGCTACTTGTGAATTTAATTTCGTGTCGAACAGTCTCTCACAGTTTTAGTAGGGAAAAATAATAATATCTTTGAAATCACTTTTTACTTAAAAACTTATCTCCATACTAGGTACTTTCAAGTTGGGTATAATTATTTTTAAGACAACACTGAATGTGTATGTGAATTTTCAAGTAATCTCAAGAAAAGCTTTTTTGTGTGATTATTTCATACTTTCAGGGATCGAGAAAGATTATATTTCCGACCCAGCTACTAATAGTAGTTATAGGAATATTTGGGAAATATTTTAGTACCAATATTTATATCAAGGTACGATAGTGCCAAGGGAAAATACTCCCAATTATTAATTTCAGTCACATTCCAGTAATCAAAAAGTGGATAGGGATTTTTTTTATTAGAAAAATCTTCTTACACGACTTTCTCCGTGTGAAGGGAAATTTATAGCAAATTTCTCAACAACAATTTCAAAGCATACGCAAATTGTTCGAAAGCTCCTGTCTCCTCGAAATTTCGAGTCTTCTCTCCATTCAGAAAGTCACTCACGACTCCTAGCCAGGGCAACAATTAGGAATCGAAAATTTCTTACATTTTTTTTAAAACTTTCAAATGGAGCAGAATCGATAGAAGAACAGAATATCATAACAAAAAAACTTGCGAACTCAAAAATAAAAATTTTACAAAAATGCTTAAAAATTACAAAATAAAACCCATTTCATGTATTCAATCACCGTTCGAAAAATTATCAAAATTTCTTACCAATATATCAAGTAATTGCATAAATAAAATCCCATACTATGAAAAAAAACAACACAATTCAAAGAACAATTGAAAAATATTACAATTCCAGAAGATCATATTCTAATATCTCCAGACGTGGTATCATTATATACAAATATCCCAATTCAACTAGCACAAGATATAATCAAAAAAAAATTGGAATCAAATAAAAGGACATACAACTTTACCACTAAATGAATTTCTAATAGCCATTGAATACACTCTAACTTCAACATATTTTCAGTATAAGGAAAATTTCTCCGCACAAATCGAAGGTTGTGCCATGGGGGCCTCCATATCTAGTGTCATTGCCCAATTAGTCCTTGAAGACCTTGAATCTTCAGTCATCCAAAAGCTAAATTCCAACCTTCCCTTATACCGAAGGTACGTTAACGATTGCATACTTGTCATCCCAAAAAACCAAGCCGAGTACACTCAGACCATGTTCAATAATTACCACAAAAAACTAAAATTTACAATTGAAGGAGAACAACACAAAAAAATAAACTTCCCAGATTTAACACTACATAGAACAAATAATAAAATAAGAACAGAATGGCATACAAAAAATACGTGGTCAGGAAGATACCTCTTTAATTCGACACACCCACTATCCCAAAAAAAATCTGTCATAATCGGACTTGCTGATAAAGCTTTCACCTTATCAGATCCGGAACATCGCTCAAATGCCATTAAAAAAGCCAAAACAGCATTATTGAATAACAATTATTCAAAATATAAAATAAATGGTATTTTCCAACGAAGAATAAACCTTTTTACAATAAAACATCCAAAATGGAAAAAAAACAAATCAAAACAAAACATTGGCCTCCCTTATATTCCAATCCACAGAACAAGTCAAAAATATAAAACCATACAACCTAAACATAGGCCACAAAAGTTACAACAACTAAACAAATCAATTTTTTCTAACCTAAAAACAAAAATCCCTAAGGGAAAAAAAACCCATGTTATTTACGAAATTCCATGCATCGACCCAAACTGCAATAAAGTCTATATAGGGCAAACCTCGCAACACTTAGAAAATAGAATAAAAGGGCACAAATACACCAAAAATTGTTCAACTGCACTAAATAAACATAAAAGAGAAACAAACCATGAATTCAATTATGAGCAAAGTAAAATTTTGGCAACTGAAACCATTACAAAAAAAAGAGAATTCCTAGAAATGATTCATATAAAAAAGAACCCAAACTCCCTAAATGATAAAACCGATAGTAGACAACTAAGTGAAGTATACCACAACATTATATAAAACGTCACCATTTCATTCAAAAAAACCAGAGCATCTCAGCCTCCTCTCTCAATTTCAAACAGCTTAAGAAAATAACAGTCCAACAAAACACCTCGAACACAAAAGTGTACAACCAAAAGATGAAACGAACAAACCCCGCCGAAATTCGACAACGAAACAAACTAACCACCGTCCATTTTCATAAATCCAAGCGGCGCATGGTCATTGTTAAAAAGAAATACCAAACTACAAGTGAATACTCAAAGAATATCACAAAAATGTGCAAAATGAAACGTTCCAATCATGATGGCCTATTTGGTCAATTCATTGTCTACCTGTTGGAATCTGTGTTATAAAAAGGAAACATAACCCCACCACTTTATATCTTTAAAATGTATTTATATTGTTTAAATTCTATTATAGACTTGAAAAAGCCTGGAGGCTTCCAGGAAAAACGTCGTCTTAAAAAATTAAAAAACACAGATTCTATACTGGGTTTTATTTATATTTATACAGAACCAATACCCAAGAAAATACCCCTATGATACATTTACATGGTTCGAGAAAAATTCACAAAAACATATCAAGCATTTGGGTGAAAAATGCCGACTTACTACGAGTCTATCAACCAAAATTATGACCACACTACTGTAATGCTGATGAAGAAGATAACCAAGACCTCAAGGAAATTAATCAATCAAAACAATAGAAGAATATTTCTACTACGGTGCAGAGACCAAAACATTTTTCCAAATTTTCTGAAATTAAATATAGACCACATCGCACCAATTGATGTAAACATAAATCACAGATTCCAACAGGTAATTGTAAAAAAAATTAAAAAACAAAACTACTAAAAATACAAATAAAAACACCAAACAAAAAATCCATTGAAATGGAAACAAAAAACAATGAAAAATGTTATAACAATGTCAAACAAAAACAGCTAGAAAAATTCAAAAATCTCACTCATAAAAACAAAAAAAGACGAACGCACAACAAAAAAATACAGACGAATGGTTAGAAAATACAACTAACATCCACATACCTGAGGACATTAAAGAAACCCTTGCACTCGGACCTAATTATGCTGTTGAAACAAAAAAACACAAAATCCCTCACCACGATATCATAGCCACAATAGAGACAAATACCTTCCACCTCCAAGAACAAGAAAAAATTGAACTGAGATCAAATATATGTAATATTATCACAAATTTCAAAAAAAAAAGAACACACAAACCAAAACACAAAAACTTTCAGAACAAAAAATAAAAAAGACACGAAAGTTTATAAAAAACAACAACATGGTTTTGTTAAAACCTGATAAAACAAACAAAACAGTCCTTATGCATGCTAATATCTATGATGAAAAGATCAAGGCCCTACTACAGGACAATAGTACGTACAAACAACTCAAAAACAACCCAACTAATATTTTCCAAACAAAAAACAATAACTTGATAAAACGATGGAAAGAACAAAATATCATAACAAAAAAACTTGCGAACTCGCAAAAAATTCAAAATGCCTTGCCACCTAAAATCTATGGCTTACCAAAATTACATAAAGATAACACACCCCTTAGACCAATTATTTCATGTATCCAATCACCGTTCGAAAAATTATTAAAATTTCTTACCAATATATTGAGTAATTGCATAAATGAAAACCCATACTATGTAAAAAACTCAACACAATTCAAAGAACAATAAAAATATATTACAATTCCCGAAGATCATATTCTAATATCTCTTGACGTGGTATCATTATATACAAATATCCCACTTCAACTAGCACAAGATATAATTAGAAAAAAAATTGAATCAAATAGAAGAACATACAACTTTACCACTAAATGAATTTCTAATAGCCATTGAATACACTCTAACTTCAATATATTTTCAGTATAAGGAAAATTTCTACGCACAAATCGAAGGTTGTGCTATGGGGGCCTCCATATCTAGTGTCATTGCTCAATTAGTCCTTGAAGACCTTGAATCTACAGTCATCCAAAAGCTAAATTCCAACCTTTCCTTATTCCGAAGGTACGTTGACGATTGCATACTTGTCATCCCAAAAAACCAAGCCGAGTACACTCAGACCATGTTTAATAATTACCACAAAAAACTAAAATTTACAATTGAAAGAGAACAACACAAAAAAATAAACTTCCTAGATTCAACACTACTTAGAACAAATAATTAAATAAGAACAGAATGGCATACAAAAAATACGTGGTCAGGAAGATACCTAAACTTTAATTCGACACACCCACTATCCCAAAAAAAATCTGTCATAATTGGACTTGCTGATGAAGCTATCTCCTTATCAGACCCGGAGCATCGCCCAAATGCCATTAAAAAAGCCAAAACAGCATTATTAAATAACAATTATTCTAAACCCATAATAAATGGTATTTTCCAACAAAGAATAAACCTTTTTTACAATGAAACATCCAAAATGGAAAAAAAACAAATCAAAACAAACACATTGGCCTCCCTTATATTCCAATCCTATCAGAACAAGTAGCAAAAACTATAAAACCATACAACCTAAACATAGGCCACAAAAGTTACAACACACTAAACAAATCAATTTTTTCTAACCTAAAAACAAAAATCCCTAAGGAAAAAAAAACCATGTTATTGACGAAATTCCATGCATCGACCCAAACTGCAATAAAGTCTATATAGGGCAAAGCTAAACATTAGACACTAAGTAAAGAAAAATTAAAAAATAAAAGAGAAACAAACCATGAATTCAATTATGAGCAAAGTAAAATTTTGGCAACTGAAACCATTACAAAAAAAAGAGAATTCCTAGAAATGATTCATATAAAAAAGAACCCAAACTCCCTAAATGATAAAACCGATATTAGACAACTAAGTAAAGTATACCACAACATTATATAAAACGTCACCCTTTCATTCAAAAAAACAAGAGCATCTCAGCCTCCTCTCTCAATTTCAAACAGCTTAAGAAAATAACAGTCCAACAAAACACCTCGAACACAAAAGTGTACAACCAAAAGACGAAACGAACAAACCTCGCAGAAATTCGACAACGAAACAAACTAACCACCGTCCATTTTCCTAAATCCAAGCGGCGCATGGTCATTGTTAAAAAGAAATACCAAACTACAAGTGAATACTCAAAGAATATCACAAAAATGTGCAAAATGAAACGTTCCAATCATGATGGCCTATTTGGTCAATTTATTGTCTACCTGTTGGAATCTGTGTTATAAAAAGGTAACATAACCCCACCACTTTATATCTTTAAAATGTATTTATATTGTTTAAATTCTATTATAGAATTGAAAAAGCCTGGAGGCTTCCAGGAGAAACGTCGTCGTGAAAAATCAAAAAACACAGATTCTATACTGGGTTTTATTTATATTTATACAGAACCAATCCCCAAAAAAATACCCCTATGATACATTTACATGGTTCGAGAAAAATTCACAAAAACATATATATATATATATATATTTTTGAGGTCACCTTTGTTATGACATACAGAAGTATTAATCTAGGCTAACTCATGAATTCATAGTTACGTAAGTCTAATAATAATCAGTTGACATGCATAAAAACTTAAATACTGTAACGAACCTAGGCCGGACCTGTCGCCTCACTCGTTGCCATCGACAACGATGATGTCATCCCCGGAGATATTCGAGAACAATCCAGTCGCGCCGCCGCGGATAACAACGGTCAATATTGGAAACAACTGGAACATGCTGGTCGCCAACCGCCACAATTGGAAAGATCGGGAATTCTGTAACGGAGATAAATAGGCAGCACTCAAGATGGCACGGGCAGTCTCAGTCTGAGCAAGCCGATAAGATCGAGCGATACAGTGGCGTAGTTGGTAATATAAATTAGTTGTAAATTCAAGTGTGAAATAAATTAGTAAAACCAAGTTAAGTTTATTTATGTTACAATTGGTGTCGGAAGCGAGATTTTGAAAATAAATAAGTGATCGTGGAGTGGATAGTCAGAAAAAATAAATTGATAGACCTTTTTTTACGCCCAAAATAGACAGTGGCCCGGTTTTCGCAAAGTGGACAATTGTGCATTGGAATATAAACTGATACACTGTTCGCGTGAAACAGACAATAGACTGGTGGCCCGTGGAAAAGAATTCGCGAAGTGAATTTTTAACAAACTGATAAACTTTTCGTGTGAAACAGACTGATACCTCGTCAAAAACAAAATGTGTTCAAGAAAAGTGCGCCTTGCGGATATGAAGGTAGTAGAATTGAAACAGGAATTGAAGGAAAGGAAACTGGAAACAACGGGCAAAAAGCAAGTACTCCAGGAAAGACTTGCAGAAGGACTTATACAAAAAGGTGAGGACCCCGAAACATTTTTATTCGAAGTGCCCGGAGGTGATTTGATTCCGATAATAGAAAAACTTGAAGAAAATTCAAGAAGCCTGGAAGATAAGCTCCTAGAAAACACAGAAGGCCTAAAAAAATTACTCTGGGGTGTGGCGAATCGTCTAGAAAAAAGAATAGGAAACGTCGAGGCAGAGATGGATAAGATGAAGGAAATAATCAGCGATGAAATCAAAGACGGAATCGAGGCAGAAATGGACAAAATAAAGAAAACGATCAGTGAGCTGGAAAAACGAATTGATAGTACGCCCTCCACAGAGATGGTTAACAAAAATTCAATGCTGGACTTGAGTTTGAACTTGGATAAAGTTCAAGAGGGCATACAAGATGTATGGGTCAGTTCTGGAACAGGAAAGCTTTCCATGAAGCCGCCTCAGTTCGACGGAAAACTCCATGGGCAAATTACCGCCGGCAGTTTGGAGCAGCGGCCGAAGCAAACGGATGGAATGCAGGGAAAAGAGCTGTAGCACTAACACTTGCATTACGTGGAGAAGCGACAAATATTCTACAAACTCTCACCGCCCAAGAACCGGAGGACTATGATCAGCTGATTGAACATCTAGAATTACGATATGGCCACGCCCATTTGGAACACGTATACCACTCCCAGCTGAAAAATCGCTGCCAAAAATCGGGCGAATCCTTACAAGAATTCGAAACTGACATTGCACGCTTGGTTCGTCTCGCATATCCAGACACACTAGAAAATGTAATGGAGCGACTAGCGGTTCAAGCATTCCTGGATGGACTCCGTGACCAAGAAACCAGACAAGCGTTGACACTAGCCCGTCCAACAAATCTCGTAGACGCACTGGCACGCGCTTTGGAATTCGAGGCAGCGAAACAATCTTGCAAAAGCCAGAGTAAAGTCCGAATGATTGAGGAAGACTCACAGGAGCCTGCTAATTTGGAAGCTGCCATAAGAAAAGTGATGAAGGAAGTGTTGCCTGAGAAAAGACAGATAAGATGCTGGAATTGTGGCAAAATTGGACATGTGCGTAGCAAATGTCCAACATTCATCGACTCCGATGCAGGAAAACTGAAGAAGGTCGACGAGAAGGGGCAATCGTCGGCATGTGTCCAGTCGCGCCGCCGCGGATAACAACGGTCAATATTGGAAACAACTGGAACATGCTGGTCGCCAACCGCCACAATTGGAAAGATCGGGAATTATGTAACGGAGATGAATAGGCAGCCCTCAAGATGGCACGGGCAGTCACAGTCTGAGCAAGCCGATAAGATCGAGCGATACAGTGGCGTAGTTAGTAATATAAATTAGTTGTAAATTTAAGTGTGAAATAAATTAGTAAAACCAAGTTGAGTTTATTTACGTTACATAACTAAACAATGTTCCGGTCACCTGAATGTTTATGTCCTGGTTTTTGAGAAAACAGAAGGGCCACTCGGTGGGTGGTTTGGTCGCATTTTTGAACACCAGGGTGATGATACTCGAGCTGTCTACCTGGGATTCGTCTGGGCTGTCGTCGGAATCGTCATCCGGAGAGGTATAGTCGGCAACGGTTCTTGGGAGCTGGTTGGAGACTCTTCTATATTCAGCCGATTTAGTTCCTCTCTGTCTTCTTGAATGTGCAGGGTTGTGTAGGCCGTTTCGGTCGTCCGTGCAAAGTTGACAATCGCACAAAAATGGGTCGTGGTGGTTTTCCGTGTCTGGAGTCGGTCTGTGGTTCACGGCGGCTGTCTGCAAACTTCGGGTACGCTCCGTTATGCAGTAAAAGTAATCGCATTGGGTGATGTTCCGAGTCTCCAGTGAGCGCATGTATCCGGCATGATGTCTATTGAAGTGTAATATACTATACGCGGTGTGGGTGCGTACGTTAGTGAAACGGGGAGCCAATTTGTCACGAATTTGTTCCTTGTGATAAACTGAATCATTTGTTGTTGAAATGGGGGTTCGTGTCGGTTTTTATTGCTTTCCTCAACTTCTCTAATTTTTTTATTATTTATTTCCTCATTGATTCACTCAAATTTTCTATCCATTGTTTCTTTGTGATTTTGAACAAACTTTGATATTATGTTTTTTTCAGATATGTCAAATGGATTTTTTCAAGAGAGATGTCCAAAAACGACTTCAAATGGTGTGTATCCAGTAGAAGCATGAATACAATTATTATAATGTAATATTGAGTATTTCACTAAATTTTGTAAAGATTGAGATGGAATTTGTCTTGTCTGAGTTCTAACGTGTTCAATTATGGTTAAGTGGAACCTTTCAATATAACTATTCTAATTTGGATTTTTGGGTGTGGTAAAATGAATATTTATTTTATGTTATTTACAAAAATCTTTGAAGGTCTGATTATCAAATTCAGATCCTCCATCACATACTATTGTGTGTGGTATTCCATAGTGTGGAATAAAAGTTGAAAAAAGTCCGTCAAGTATATCGATTCCGTTTATTCCTGGTATAGGGTATGCTTGTGCAAATTTTGAAAATGTATCAATTACTGTTAGGAATTTTCCTTTTGAGATAGGAAGAGCATCTATGTGAATTTTTTCAAAAGGCTTGGTTTCTATAGGAATGGGTTGAAACTCAAATTCATTAGGTTGTCGTTCATATTTAGATTTTTGGAAAATATTACAATTATTTATATAATTTTTCACATCTCTATCCATATTGTTGGCCTAATCAACAATAATTTCTTTTGAGTGATTCTAGAGTTGTTGTGATTCCATGCTGACCAGTTTTGATAATATGATAATTAATTTTGTCAATTTGTTCGTTTTCTTTGTCAATATCTTCAGGTAAATTTGAACATATGAGTGTTTTTGAATTCATTCCTATCATTTTATCTTGAGTTATTTGGAAAAAAATTGTTTTCATGTTGTTAATTCGACAAATGTGAATAATAGGTACATAGTTTCTCCAAAACACAAAGTTTCAAAATTAGATATCTTAGACATTTGAAAAGAAGTCGGATTTTTTCATAAGAATTTAACAAGTGTTTCTTATTTCTCATTTGAAAATATGCCTTGGAAATATATTTTTCATTTTATATATGCTTGGTTATATTCATTTATTATTCAGGATGTCTCCCTGGAAGTTTATGTGAAGTTATCCACACTTTCCCATCCACACTTTCTGACGAGTAGACTGTCGAAAACGGGATAGAGTGAAATTTGTGTGCGGCGTTGCCAGGCTTCCGGGTAATTCCCACTCACGCTTTTTACACGTTTTTCAGGATATCTCATTCATGAATGCACAATCCTTGGTATTATTTTTGTTCACTGATATGCGCTCAATCATCTTATCAATACGTATAAGGTATCAAAACAATTTAGAATGCTTTTTAGACGTTTTCTTCCACACATTTCCCCTTAATAATGAATCTTTCATGAAAAATATTGTATGTATTCAATACATACAGAGTAAAATAATTTGTAGAGCTCTAGGAGAATAAAGAAAGAATAAAAATAACCTTTTTCTAAGTTTCTCGGTATATCTCGTTATTACTGCATGATCGTTGATAATTTTTTCACCAAATGTTCGTAATGATGTTTTCTACCCATAAGGGTGTCAAATCAATTTGTAGTGCCGTAGGAAAAGGAACAAATAAAAATCAATTTTTTATACATTTTTATATATCTCCGTTATTTCTGCATGATCGTTGATGATTCTTGCAGGAAATACTCACGATGATATTTCCGATATATACGGGTATCAAAACAATTTGTAGTGCCGTAGGGAAAAACAGTTCCAGCCA